>JAACNH010004292.1:0-24701 GCA_019447015.1 Hymenochirus boettgeri | reverse complement strand
CCAAAGTAATACAAGTTTCCCAAAATGACTGGTAATTATTACAAGTTCCCCACTTTGACTGGTAAGTAATACAAGTTGCCCACAGTAAGAAGTAAGTAATACAAAATGCCCAGAATGACACATAAATAGTACAAGTTGCCCACAATGACTGGTAAGCAATACAAGTTTCCTACAATGACTGGTAAGTAATAATTTACCATCATTAGTAATTACAAGGGAGTTAGCAAATAAAGATTAGAAACACTTTTCCATGTCTCACGGACTCAATAACTTGATAACTCCATTCCTGCTTTAGCTTTAAGTTAATAAAAAGTTAAGGTAAGTCATTATAACTCTTCAGAAAAGGACTTAAAGGACCAATTATACTAACCTCCCCCTCACGCATCTTTCATCCATACTGATACACCCAGTGGGTACTATTGCAGGTGATATAATATATATATTAATATATATATATATATATATAGAGAGATGAGGCAGGAGAGAGAGACACACACACACACACATATATTATATCTATATATATATAGAGAGAGAGAGAGAGAGAGACAACACCACACACACCCAAAATAATATATATATATATTATATATATAAATATTTTAAATATATATAAATTATCAAGTAACGGAGCACTCGTGGGGTCTTTCAAACAAACATTTGTTTGGAAAGACCCACGAGTGCGCGCTATTATTCTGCATCTCCTTTACACGGAGGGCCCCCTGGGCGGGGACCTTACAGCGTGAGTGCGAGACCCACGGCCATTTTTATATCTATGATAGAAGTAGAAAAATAGGTACAGGGCCACTTCCAAGGACTAATCAAATATTTATTAGAAGACACAAAGTAGTAGATCCGAAGCACCTACGCTTTCAGCCCATCATGTTCCGGGCCGTAAATCCGACAGCGTATAGTTATATAAACACACACACACACCATCTATAATTAATGAGCTTAATTCTGCAAAAGGTAGAAATAACGCGTGACGACAGACTGATATAAGGGAATAACTTAGACCTTAGTACATATAATATGTATGTGTTACCGTACCTCACTTCCATTAAGTGTTCATGTTGCTGAAAAGTACAAGCTTGAATGATGTATTCATCTAAACTACTACAGGTGGCTAAGAAAAAACATTATATTTTAGTAGTGTTTATGAGCCCCTTTTTCCCTAAGACCATTTTAAATTGCTTTAACATAAACACGAATCAGATGCAAAGTAGAACGTAAGATCATTGACCAGGGAGAACGAGCAACAGAGCACTGTGAATCTCAGTGTCCCCAAACTTTTTATGAATCTTTATCTTTAGCCTAGTACTATGTGCATCACGAGTCTACTGTATTTATTAATTATGACGCCCGTGTCAGTTAACCACGGACATTTCGGTAGGTATACGTTGATGTTGTGCCAGTCAATTCCTTCAACAAAGTCCTACTGAGCCTCCAAACATTCCACTATTCTCATCCAAACAAATGTTGTAACAACATCAATCCATGGGGGTTCGCCCACGATCGCACATGTTGCAGAAGCTTTATTAATATTTAACAGGGTACTGTGGTTCTCGAATTCACTCCAACTAGTACGAATTCTATAAAAAGCCTTCATCATCACATTCAAAATCCCTAAATCACCTCCTAAATAAATTTGTGAGAAGTTATTGCTGGCAAGGTTCAGCAATATATACTGCTTAACACACTTTTCACAATTTTTTCAGCCATCATCACCTAACTTGTATCATTGTACCATCCTCAGCTACATTAATAGGCTCTCCTTCGCAACTTGCATTTGTTCCCCAGGTACTACCTGATTCCCCCACGCATTAATTCTTCATGGACAAGTTCTTTCTTCCCCTGGGCGGACCGGCGGGCCAGTGGTCGTGATTTCACCGCTACCTACTGGAAGCAGGAAGTTTTGTAATTTATCACAGCTCCAGCCAGTAGTGTGAATGTTGGTTGTCATTATAAAAGGAAAATACTGCAGGCTTTCATTTACCCTAACTAGTTTTGAGTACCACACGTGGCCCTTTACGATAGAAAATTATGCAAATTATTTGACTATTAAACTTCTCAGAGGAAGCGGACGTTACGCAAAACGCGTCAGGCGCCACACACCCCCCACCACCCTTCCTGTTCCCTTTAAAGTAGTGTCTGACATTATTGTAGCCAGGTAAATGGTTTTAAATGAATAAAAGAATTTGTAATGAAGTAACCGGTGGTTGTCGCGGCTTGACTCTCACCCATCTGACTACTGTTCTATGACCCACATTCGGGAGGCTGGCGCCGATCATAAGGACTGAAGGAGCCGCCACAACCCAGTTTGGATATTTGGAACACGGCAGGTTGCAAACTCCCCGCAGAATTGTGTTTTGTTTGGCGTGTATATATTTTTAGATAACTATTTTAATTTAAACCAAACATAATAAAATAGTGTTAAATGATATTGTCGTTTTTGTCGTTCCCCTTCTGTGTCTATCAAAACTGATGCTATAAGCCAAAGTATTATGTAGCCTGCCATCTGTTATGTCCACCATGTTTATGGTCTCTACAGAGGATTCCTAGGTGTAGAATTAGATGCTGCACATCTATAAGTGCATGCACCATTCCATGCTAGTTTTCTGAGTGGCCCTGGTGATCTGGCCATAGAAAAAACGATTCATTGTAGTGTAGTTGCTAGCAGTAAACACCCTGGGTAACCGATAGAAACCGCAACAAATAACCCATGAATAATAGCATAAAACCAGTTAAAATAGATGGCAAAGTATTATTACTACAAACTGGCACGGAAATTACCCCGAAGGAATTGTGTCCATAGCTTATTTGCATACCGATAAGAGAACTAAAGCCATTTTCACACCGTATTTATTCTTAAATATGTCACTCAAATGCACTTTTTCATGCGGCACCAGAATTATCCCCTCTGCTCGATGTGAAGGCTTAAACAAAGTGTGTAATTACATGTAAGTGCGCTGCGTTCACACTCAGTATGATTGTTTAAAATCCTAACAGATGCTGTGGTATTTATCCTAAAAGGCTTTCTATGTGAAACATGGGAAATTATTCATACAAGTCAGCCCTCTACACCATGATTGCTTTAATGTCAGCATAGCAGAACATGAAGTAGTAATAATTGCAATCAATAGGTTGTTTCATCTGTACAGGGACCTTTTTTACCAGTGTTTTCTCATGAATTCAGAGGACGTTTCCAAATGAATCTTTTAAAGTGGCTGGAGATGAATTTTCCTGCGGTGATCATCGAAAAAGTGCTGGTTAAGTAATAACAATAAAAAATGTTTGACACCGCATTAGTACATTCAAATGGTATGTTTTTATTTTTGCTTCTTGGCCCTTTTGTGCATTATTGTCACATTATTTCCCTTTAACAGTGCAAAAGGAAGTTGAGAAAATGCTATTTCAATCAGTGCCGTTAATGTGTGCTAAACTACTGTGTTATGAGATTACCTTTCCCCTGGTCCACATTTCTTGGATGTAGTATAATTATAGAAAACTAACAAAACATTAGTTTTATCCGATTCTAAAAAAATTTTTTTAAAAGACACGTGTTTTAAAAGATACAAACATCAACTTAGCCTTCAATAGCCAAAACAACTAATCCTATAACATTTGCACAGGTATTTCCTTATCAGAAACTGATAATACTAAACATAACTGGTTTTATACAGTGTCATCCGAAAGTATTCACACTCATCATTTTCTTCCCCACATTTTGTTATGTTCAAGCCTCATTCCAAAAGGATTCAATCCATTTTTTCTCTCAAATTCTACACAACAACACCCCATATGGCAACGTGGGAAAAGTTTACTGAGGTTTTAACAAATTAATTAAATATAAAAAAATGAGCATCCACCAACGACATTAAGTATTCATGCCTTTGCCATTGAAGCAAAACTTGAGCTCAATGCATCTGTTCCCTTGATCATCCGTTGAGCTGTTTCTGTTCTTTTCGCAGCTGTGGTAAATTTAGGTTGATTGTGACATGATTTGAACCTTCAAGAAGGAATACTATCTCGCAGCAATCCACCAATGGCCTGCATGGAGTGGCCAACAAAAGCCACTCTTTAGTAAAATGCAATGGCAGCCCATCGGAGTTTTCCAAATGTCTATACCAAAGATAACTAATAGGCCTCTCCCTTTCAATAAGTAATACATTAAAAACACAGGGTGATAGTCCTGGATCCCAATCAGACCATCCCCCCCAATAGGAGCAATCTAAACAAAAAATAACCAAAAAAACCCTTTAAAAAAAAAAAAAACAAACCCACAACGGAGTTAGAAGGAAAAAAAGGGGGGAGTACAGTTTTATTCACTAGGCCTTAAGTACATATATGATCAAACTATATAACCTTCTAATCAATTTTTTCTAAATTGTGCCTGGCCAGCTAAACACCCACACATAAATCAATACCATAAAATCCAATACTTCAATTTTGTGTTATAAAAAAGCTCAAATTTTTAGAAAGAACCTATGCCCAATCATAATTTAGTTGATCTTATTAACTGAACTAGGATGTATTCTATGTACTGAACTATTTTAAGAGACAGTGTTATAATTATAATAAGTCACTAACATCTAGGATTTGGCATAGGTTTTTAACACTCCGTTGTGTTTGTTTTTCTCTTTTTAAAAGGGTTTTTGTGGTTATGTTTTTTCCAAAGTCCCCTGAAGTACTCTCAGACCATGAGAAGTCTCTCCAGACCAAATGTCTCTGGTTGAGTGAGACAAAGATAAAACTCTATGGTGGTGAATGCCAGGGCATCAACGTTGGATGAGGAAATCAGGCGCCGGCTCATCAACAGGCCAATACTATCCCTACAGTGAAGCACTGTTGATGCGCAGCATCATGACTGTAGGGTGCTTTAACAGTAGCAGGATAAGGGTAATATGAGTGCACACTGTACAGAGACATCCTGGATGAAAACCTGCTCCAGCGCTTTCAGACTGAGCGATGGTTCTCTTTCAGCAGAAATGACCCTAAAATCTTTCTATAATCCTTTGGAAAAATAAACCTAAATCACACTCTAATAAAATTGGTGAGACGTTATTGCTGAAAAGGTTCAGCAATATTACTTCCTGCCTGACCCTTCTGTTTCAGCCAATTGAACCAAAATGTTAGTTGCATCTGTAAACAAGGATATTTTAATAAGACCCCACACCTTCCACACATTTATGTTTTTCCGCATGTGACCAGTTGTGTCATGTGAACAGCCTACTGCCTGCATTAATAGCTCTCCTCTTAACTGTCAATTTTTTCCTCAGGTACTTCCTGATTCTTCCGCAGCATTTAGTTCTTAACTGAGCATGCTTCTACCCGCGGCAGAGGGGTGGGCAGAGTCTAGTGATTTCCACAACCTACGCGAAGTTTCTACATTCACCCAAGATGCGATTGTGGGCTTTATTTTAAAGGAATCCTGCAGGCTTTCATTTAACCCTAACTGTTTTGAGACCAACAGTTTGCCTTTGTATCATCCTTGTTACTTCTACATTTAACTGGATATATAAATACCAGGTGAGGCTAGATGCTTTTTAATCTTAGTAAGGTCACAAAGCAAACCTACTACATATTTGAGCATAAGCGAGCCATCCAATGCATTTCTCTGTGCATAAAAATGTCTCATGTTTGCTAGACCCTTTTAGTGTCAGTTATGGTCTGAATCCCGGGTGATTAAGTTGGGCAATGCCTGAACTATCATAACGTCAATTGATAGAAATTAGTGCCTTAAAATGTGCTTAAATATCTTAGTTAGCCTTGTAATTGATTTTCTTTTAAATCATTATTGCAGATTAGTAACAGATTTCCACATTCTTGCATACCACTGTTTAGTTTTAAAGGGGATCTTGGGGAGTTAAAGGGCAAATCTTTTAGTAATGTCAGATTTGCTGTCAACACATAGATAGAAATCTGTTCTCTTAAACTTATCTATGTTATTCGTTCATAAGACCAATATACGTATTCACTTAACTGCAACGTTTTTTAGGGCTGCAATTGCTATGTCCCTCCAACAACTTTACAGACATGGTGTGGAGTGGTTAACTGCATCTTTCAGGCAAATCTTCAGGGCAGCAATAAATATGTCACAGCATGTAAGAAATAAAAATTATTATGGTTGATGGTGAACTAAGCTCCACCACCTCATTTACTGACAAAATCTGTAAGTTAAACTGCATCTGTCAGGGCAGTTTGAATACTGTCACAATATTTTATGGGAATTTATCCAGAGCAGCAGATCAATATACAGTTTGCAGAGTTGGGTAAATCCGAATACATATTAATCCCTCAAATTTTTTTTAACAAACACTATTAGCTGTTGTCAAAGATTGTTACTCAAGTGTTGCAAATGGGTCTTTTGCGATATCTGCACCAGCCTCCGCAAGCAATGAAGTAAACTTGTGCAGTTGGTAACCGGACTGAACTGGTTTTCGGTTTGTGTGACTAACTCACACTGCTTTGGCATTGAATAGGGGCCTTTTGCCGGGCCAACTGATGTTGAGAAACTGTTTTATTGCCAACATCAAGGAGAATGTCACCAGGAATGTTATCAGATGATTTGGTTATTCATTGCTGTCCTGAAAGGCACGCTAAAGAAAATGTGGTTTAGGTTAATACTAAATTACTAAGGGTTGACGAGATTCTACATTGGAAATCTAAACACTATTAGTTAATACATAAAGAATATGAATAAATAAATATTGGTAACTAAAGTATTTTGTAATCCCTCTAGTAGTCCATATATTAAATCACACACACAATCTTGTTTACAAACCCTGCATTTCGCTGTTGATGGCCATATGGAGGGCAATTGTCTGCAGCCATCGCTATTCTGTAATCCTTGACAGAGAGAAAACGGAGCAGAAAAATTATCTTAATAAACCTACATTGATGAAGGTGTCCATGTAAGGGATACACTTTGGTCTCATAAAAACCTATTTGTGCTTTGAAGCAATCCTAGACATCATAATGAGTTTATTTGCCTGTGGGTAAAGAGATGGCCGAAACTACTCAGTTTCGTAGAATTTTGGAGATTTTCCAAGTCGTAGCTATTTTTTCCGAAATATCTTCAAACGTTTCTAAATCCTCGAAAATACAGTCGAGACCATTTTCAAGTTTTCGGTGTATTGTTCGAAGATTTTTGAATGTTCAAGGGTATTTTCAATAATATTCAAAATCAGCTTCCGAACATTCGCTTTTCGAAAATACCGATCAGAAACTCAATGTGGTCTCCGATTGTAACGTTCAAAATAATTTTGAAAATTATGCGAAAATGTGCTCCTTACATTAAAAATCTCTGAAAACTTTGTGTTTCCGTCACGGATCTTATCGGATTTCGAACCAAGGGGGTTCGTGTCGGATCCGGATCCCACTCACAGTAGGGTATATTCAAGACAACACTGGCTGGCGTGATTTGAGGGAAGGAAAGATCATGTTGACAATCTAAAACCTTTTTCCTTCTTTAATTTGATCCCACTGCATACTTCACATTATATTATCTATATATAATTTGCCATGAAAACAATAAAAAAGGATCATCTAAAATATTTCACTTAATTTTTTAACTTACTAGTGCTGACTTTTGTCCATTTTTTTCCTTTTCTTTTGGTACCCCTTGCCTGCATCCATTTTTTCCTGCATTAATATCGATCTGCTATTCCATTCAGGCACAGTGAGACTTTCCTTTCTAACTTCAATTGATGCGTCAATGAATTAGTTACCAGAGGAGCTATGCTAAATACAAAATAAATTTTGCAGAGTACTGTAGACATAAAAGCAATTAAATTAATTTCCTACTGACTAACTATAGAATGTTATTAGGAAAATTAATATTTGACACATATTAACTTGTTTGTTACTATAAAATGAAACAACCCACAGGGTGTGCCCTGAGGGCCGCTATCGGCAAACCCGACAAACAGCCCTGCAGTGTTATTGCCGATAGGGCTATTGAGAATTTGCCTATCTGTCGTTTTCTTTCCGGCCCTTTTAAACGCTAGCTATTAGCACTATAACATCGATGTGGTGGGCTGTGCATTCAGTTAACTTTCGTGTTGCAAGCAGCCGCCGCAAGTGAAGCAGTTTAAGTTCACGCTAACCGATTAGCATCGGTTACGTGACCTTAAACTCCAAAACTGAAACGGTGCACCAATGGTGCATCGCCACGAAAGTACCTAAATCTATTGTTTACAAGTGATTTTTAAGCATAAATTGCACTAATACATGTATACAATGAGTATACAAATCATAGCCCAACTTTGATTGGGAACAATTTAAAGGGGCTAGTAAACAGATTTTTATAGTACTTTGTTAATTGATGAAACTGTATCTACACTTTATTCACAGAGGGTGGGAATAGAGTGTTTTACCTCCTGTGAAATATATACAGATATCATGTACTTGTACTCTAACCTTTAAGGGTATGTCATGGCAAAATTGTTATTTAAAATTGCCATTAGTGGAAACTATTAATTCATCCCAACCTATCACTTGTACCATTTTTTTTGTTGATCTGCCCCTATTTCTTTAGTATAATCAATGTAAACATCGTACATTCAGCCTTTTCTGGAAGCCAGTTTTTCTTATTGGAATGGTTTTTGACAGATGGTGTGCTGGATACTGTATGCTGTCATTGACAGGTGGTATGGGGGAAAATAGTAGGTCCAATGGTCAGCGATCGAGCAAAAAAGTACTTTATGAAGGCATGTAGAACACACCACACCTCAAGTAACTTGCTACTTGACACATATTATTTATAGTTAAAGGAGACACAAAGTCATTTTTTAGTGATACATACATTTTAAGGTTAAGAAGATTATTAATTATGGGCATATTTGATAAAGTTTGTTAAAGTTTTTGCTCCGTTATAGCCTCCTTTTCTCGCCTTTATAAAAGCAGGGATAACATGGCGAAAAGTCATTAAGGGCTACTTTTCGGTCATTCATAGCTGTGGTAACCTCTCAATCATATTTTCTAAATGGTTAAAAGAGTCTTTTATGTGCGCTATTTCAACCATTAATCAAATTCGCCAAGTCTGAAGTGGCGAAATGCAAAGTTGGACATTATTTAGCGCTGCCAAGGGTCCTGAAGGTGTCGTACATTGTGGAGCGTGTTCTCAATCCCACGGGGGTTTGTAGACTATTTCAGCATTTACTGTATACGATCTGAGATTCCGCTTTATTATATTTTTGTTTTGTCGTTTTTTCAGATTGAATTCCATTTTCTTTATTAACATAAGAGTCAAATGGTTGCAAAATAGTGCCTCTTGGTCATTGCAATGTCCTGCGATAGCCCGAAAATATCGATGTTATAAAATGCCTCAAATATGTGTGTATTTAGCGCTCAAACACGCATACCCGACTAGTGCCAATACGTATAGCACTATAATGCTTCCATCTTCTGTTCAGAAAGAATGATGCAAATGATAATATTTAAACAGAAAAACAGATTTTGTGATTAATATGAAACATTGCCACTCTGGTGGTTGGGGGTTCAAATATACTTAGACGAGGATCAGATAAGCATATCAACACACATGCACCTGATGCTTGGATGTGGGGGAACTTTGGCGACACTTGGTAGCCCTCTTGATAATCCATTTTACCAAGTGTTCATACAGTTTGGAAAGAAGGCCTAATCTAGGGCACATTTGTGATACCAGATACTTACCAACAAGTCTGAAACCAGTACATAGAGGGATAGCAAAACGTTGAATCTTTGTCTGTACTCATTCCTAACTTGTGCATTCAGTAATATTTTATGCCAGAATCCTTTCCCAACCATGTTGATTTCTTTTATGACAACACACCGCAATGGATGTTATGTGGAGAATTAGCCTATGTTTGGTCTGGGCACTAATTGGTTGCATCTAAGGGACTGATCATTAGTACTGAAAGTCATTACATTCTGTAAACAATATGGGGGGAGGATACATACCAGTATATCACTCGAGTATAAAACCGAGTTTTCAGCCTTTAAAAAAGCCTGAAAATCTTACCTCGGTTTAACTCGAGTCAGATGTTTCCCCTACCTTGTCGGGCGGTCACTCGAATCCGCACATCTCGCTCCAAAGCCTCCTGCGCAGTCCGGATGATGTTCACTAACCCGGCACCGCAAAGGAGAGGCCCGCGGGTAAGTGACATATCTCCGGAGCGCAGTAGGTAGGAAAACCATTTACGTTGCACAGGGACCACTTAAGTGGCAAATACAATACAAATAGGAGTAAAACCTTCATTTATTTTGTGCATTACTGTAATGACAAATATGGAGAATTTACCCCTATTTGCAAGTATGTTGCCACTTCAGATGTTGGAAAACTACAACTCCCAGCATGACTTTATTGCTGGCAGTTGTACGTTTTCAAAACATTCTTAAGTGGCAATACTTGTACAATAGGGGGGTAAATCCTCCTATATTGTGCATACAGTATGCAAAAATAAAAAGGTTACTCTAGTTGTAAGTATTTGTCAACTTAAGTGTTTGAAAACTGCAACTCTCCCAGCAATTAAAGATGCTGGAGTTATAGTTTCTCACAAACATCTTTAGTGGCAACATACTACCCCACCCCTCAGTTTATACTCGAGTCAGTGTGGTTTTTTCTACTTTTTTTTACCTAAAACCTAGGTACCTCGGTTATATTATGGAACTGGTTTATCTCAGTTAAATACGATATATATATATATTATGTGGAGTTATATAGCACCACCACATACTCCGCTGCGCTTTAACAATTACAAGTATACATTCAATCAGGGCCTACCAAAGAGCTTACAATCTAAGCACATTAATTTGAACACTACAACACGATCATTAGATGTCTATTAGATTGGGGGAAACCGAGTGACCCGGCACGAAACCCCACACAAGGCCCCACGGGGAGAACATACAAACTATTTTCAATATGTCTCAAAAAGCACTGAGTGCACCTACTTTTGCATACTATTTATGGATTTATGGCCGCACAGTGGACCCACCACTTTATATATTTATTAATTTATTTTAATTGTTGTTGCTAAGCCGCACTCCTGTCACCAAAGTTTCATACAATATAGGAACAATAAAAGTAAGGCACTCACAATGAGTTATTTTCTATGATTAACTCCATTTCAGACTTTTAGGTCCATCACAGAATAGAATTCTGTTTTACAATGCTTAAACTACAAAAGTGCCTCCCACTACGACCCTGAATCCACCTCCTTCTCATAAAACTGTTTTGATAGCTGAATTTTGTGATTAAAGGGGATGGTTTTTGATTATGTATCTATTACTGATAACATCGAGGTTTTCTTGAGATCAGGAACAGGGCCCCATGCAAATATAGAGAAAAAATATTAAAAACCTTGCAAATGTGTGTAGCTGTAATATTAAATACGCACATATATAAATTAATTGGCAATCCGGAGTGTCCATGCATTTCTTGATTTTTGCTATCCATAATCACAGTCCACACACACAGGAAGATTTACCAAAAGTCGGATACCTGTGTCAGCTGCCCAATATTCTCAGTGCTAAAGTGACTTTAACCCTTTGTGAAACCAGGTTTGCATCACTTAAGGCTAGACTCTAAGGCTGCTGCTCCGTAAATGCAGTCAAGTTAATCTGTGTTGAATACATTGCACACTGCAAATCAAAAATATGATCAGAAACTTTTATAGAGCCTAGGTTTTTAGCATGATCCAGTTTGGATATCTCCCCACAGGTCGAGTGAGATAGATAAAGGGCAATACATTATAAAGACATTTAAGTGATGTATAGTGGAAAAAATGACTGTGCCATTAATCTATAAATACCATATAGTGCCCTTTACTCTGAGGTGTGTTGTGGCCTTGCCTTTAATACAATACTAGTTTTGCTCAGGCTTTACCACTGAATGACTATTTTCGACAAACCAACTTTCAAAACTGCATACAGCATAAAGCATACCAACTTGTCAAACCATTCCAGCTACAGCAAAAAACTGTATACAGAAATGCCTAACATCTGAAGAGTCAGATTGGATATCTAATGAAATAGGGGCAGATCAAAAAAAAAAAAGTACAGTGATAGTGGGATTATAGTTGGGGGCGACTTAAAAAAAGAAACTTTCCAGCTGGACAGTCCCTTTAAGGTATTAAAATCATAACAATCATAATATATTACAAATGCATTACGATATATACTCAAGTATAACCGTCTCCCGAGTAAACTAAAAACTGAGGTGCAATTTTTTTACCTGAAAAAAGTAGTAAACATGGTGACTAGAGATAAAAGGAAGAGTAGAAAATATGACCACTACTGCCTTCTGATTCTGTATTGTTTGGAAGAATTCTGCTTTCATATTAAAGGCCAACTAAACGCTTTAAAAACAATACGAATCAGAACGCAATCTTTTCAACCTCCCCTCTTCTGTTTTGAGGCTTAGTGCCGTTTTAAATGGACAGTAATCCCTATAGTAACCCCTATTCTTTGGCACTCCAGAATGTTTGAAACTACAAACTCCCAGCATGCCTTTAGTTGCTGAAGTTGTAGCTTCCAAATGTCTGCAGTGCAAGCACTGCCCCCCCCCCACCCCCCAGAGCCCCCCCTAGTACATGTGAGAGGAAAGGGCGTTGCCTGTTCACTGTCTTTCTGGTAACGGCATGCGCACTTGTCCTGGGTCAATAAGCAATTCACCAGCAAATCGGCTGTGCGCTCGACAACTCCACATCCCTACTCTGTGCCAGGTAAAATGGATGACATGTGGCAGAGTATGTGATTGTCCCGAGCCGCATCAGTGGAGCGGAGAGAGCGTCCGCACGATTGCCAGTAAGGTAGCGATTGACCCGAGTATAAACTGAGGATGTTTTCAGTGCTATTTTTAAAAACTGCAAACCTCCGGTTTATTTCGAGTATATACGGTTAATTTCTTTAAAACCTCCTTTAGCTGATAAACTACATTTTCTGTTGCTTGCAATGGTCAAATATACAAAAAAATGCCCCAGGCAGAAAACCTGCAAACAGAAATGCATAGTTAAAGACTCCCATTTAAATAATTGACCATTATGTCACTCTCAACCAAACAGGATGGTTTGACCAGACAATATGTAAATCTATACATTACACACTAAGTTTTATAGGAGATTGCATTAAGTTTTTAGCGATGCTGCCATTTAGTGTGGGTAATTAATATTACAGAAAGTGTGTATGTTAAAGTTGTATATTTTGTTTGTATTTCTAACTGTAAAAAAGGGGCCTTGTAAGGTAAGGATAGCGTGTAAGTAAGTTTCTTCTTTCTTCGTCCATCGCATCCTGGGAATTGATTGAGGCAGGGAAGTAAAACCATAGCATCTAACACTCTTTTTCTTCATCAATGCATTAAGGAACTATTTTCAGCTGAACTATTCCTTTAAGTTCAGGTCATTTATTTTGGGTCATTCAGATGGTTAAAGGGGAAGTTTGTCCACCCCCAAAATAAAATTTAACCCACAATTGCCCCTCGTAGTTTAAAAAATCCTACCTTAATATCTCTGCTCCTTATAGGTCCCTATGCAGTGCTGGGCCAAAACCCCGGCTTCCAATCAATACATTAAAAAAAAATCTATCTTTTTAAGTGAACTATTACCTTTAATAGGTAACAAGACAAGTTATAGAAGTACTTACAGTGCTGGCCCACTGTTTTAAATGGAATAGTCAAAATGGAACACTTAAAGTACAACTAAAGCCACAGATCATCTCATTGAACACGAACACCTTGATTATAAAACCAGCAATTCTGTTCTTACCTCTCCATTTGATATGGGCACTGGGAAATTTCCAAATAACATGGTTTCCGCTTTACTTCTTAGCATTCTAATATACACAGTTGTGGTCAACGGACCATTATGTTCTACCCATGCTCAGTCCTTAGCTATGGCAGAACTGGTTATCAGTTGGTTACACCATTAATAATCTCTAAGCCAATTCCTTTTTACAGAAAAGATAAAAAGCAAGGAAGCATGTGACTGAGTCTGAGGTGTGGTCTGACACTGCACATACACACAGATACTCATCCAGTCTTAACAGGTCTTACAGTATACTTAATAATTTACGAAGTGGATTTTATAGCTTTATTGGTGTTTTAGGGGGTTGTTTTCAGATTATGGGAGTTGTAAAAATAGGTTTAGTTCTCCTTTTAAGCCACCCACACCTCGGCCACTGCTAAATAGGGTATCGATACGTGGTTGCCGCATAAAGACTATGATGGATATCTGTATCTTTGGATACGCCTTTAAATGTTTGCCTTTAAGTTAACCTGTCATCCTTAAAGATATATAAGTCGTTTATTACGAGTATGTGATAATTAGTGTAGTCTTTGATTGCATAGATTGTTAAAAAACTTTTGAATGTTAATGTTTACTTGAATGAAGGAACTGGAATGGTGCAAAACGGAGTCTGCTTGGTGAGCCACATCCCAACATTTATAATTATACAAAAAGGATTATACATCATTATCATTGGTTGATACCGAAGAGGAGAAGTGATTTTATTAAGGCTAAATCCATTTTACCTCCCTCCCTGGGAACATCATCCCTTTTCCTCCTCCAAGGCATGAACGATTATTTCAATGACCATGAATCTTAATTGTGTCATCGGGTGGTAAATATGATCACATTTATTCCTTGAACCATTGTTTCATGAAAACGTAGACCTCATTTTCACTATTATGTGAGGAAAGGACAGAGTAAAGGGCAGGTTATGGAAATTTATTGTCTGAACCAATAGAGATGGGGACTGACCCTGCCTTCTTCTTTTTTTTTTTTTAAAGAGAAATGTGGTGGAATAATAAATAAGTACATTGGGATTGTGAATATTTGGAGAAGAGTGCTTTATCCTAAAATCTTTACCATAGGATGTCACTGTGTATAATGTGGTTAACATGTACAAAATGTCTATTTTATCCATTCCCGTTAGGGAGTTTAAATGTTTAATGTTTGATACTGTTTTGCCCTGGTTTTAATAAATGATAATGGATGACCACGAACATTGATTGAGATATTAAATGATGTGTGATTTGTAATTGTGATTGGTGGAAAAAACAATATATTAATATAGTGCTGCTGCTTTTTTTTTTTTTAAATAGTTTTTATATAATTAGAAAAATAATAATAGATATATAGACATGCATAGCCGAACAGGTCTGTAATTGGTCGTTCTGGTTTTGCATTTAGCTTGTGGAATGCTTAAAGTCATTTATACAGACATACGCATTCCATAGTAGCTTCCAGGGCACAACATGGTAAATCCAGAAGTCTTTGTTCTTATTTGCATATTGCTGAGGAGGAGATTTGAGCTGTTTCTTTTTCCATTCTTATTCAATTGTATCAGTGGTTTATAATACAAATTGCCCCCTGGACAGGTAGAAATACAAAGTGCCTACAGTGACACCGGTAGGGTAATGCAATTTCCCACAGTGACTGGTGAGTAAATACAAGTTGCTCACAATGACCGAGGAAATAAACACAATTGCCACAATGCTGACTGGGAAGTAATACAAGTTGCCCACAATGACTGGAAGTAACACAACAGGGGCAAGTGCAGGATTTTCAACGGGGGATTCCTGAATACGTTACCACCGAACACCCAGAAGGAATTTCATGATCAAGTCACTACAAGATTCGATTAATATATGGATCATATGATAATATAATATATCTGTCTTGCCATAAATTATCATCACAGTTAGTCTCCTCTTTAAAGGGTTCAGTTCAGTGATATTATCAATATTTGTTAAATTGTTGCTTTTGTGTAATGCCCGTTCTTAGTTGTTACATATTCTCTCCATTTTGAAACATCAGTTGTTTTCATACTTCTTGTGTGTTTCCTGCTGTTACATTAGTGAGCTGGACATTTTATGGTTCTAAGGGTCCCTTCTCTTCTCCAGGATGCAACACATCCGTTGGAATGTTCTAACAGTAAATTTCTACTGTTGGCGGTTTGAATGGACAAAGATGCTCAGATCTCTACTGGAGCACTGATCAAGCCAGGTGCAGGTCAAGGCAAGACCTAATGGTCTATCCTAGGGTCCTGCCAACAGGAAGACCAGATTTCGGTTGCACTTTATACAAACTACCACAATGATTGAATGGCAGATTAAGCATTGGGAATTAAAAAATACTGTTCTTTTTACCTGAAAAGGCCTATGTATTGAACTGAACTTCCCCTTAAAGGTCAAATTTGTAATGTTTGACATTTGGACACCACTGACCTTTAAAAGAGAACTTTTTTAAAGGAAGTAGGTGGAGGGTCTTGTAGAGAATACTTCCTGTAGTGGATACTATAATTGGACACTGTTGGACACTCTTTTGTTACATTGATTAAAGGGTGCTTGACGCTCGAACATGTTTGTGTGTGTGTGTGCATTGATAACAACATACCACAATATCAACAGCTTGGGCCTGTGTTGCTTGGGTTTATCACATTTTAAGTGTGATGGCTTCAGTATTGTTTTTTAAAGGCACTACAGCGCCAAAATGACCAAGTAAATTGCAGAGAGCGCTATCTGTGTACTTTTGCCAATATTTGAATTATTTTTTTGGAGCAGTTATCAAGAATTTTCATTTTTGTGTTCTTATGGGGGCCAGTCCATTGATTTCGACTCCTCCTCTATAGTGGGCAGTGGTGTAGTAGTCTATGGAATATATCCAACCAATCAGAAGGGGTTTGCATAATGGGTAAAATAGCCTTCTTTCTCTATTATTAATTAAACATGCAGGATTAGTAAACATGCAACACACTGATTTGCCAAATCCCAACCTGGATTCTGGGATTTTACATTAACCTTTCCCTTCTTCCTATAAGCCATCAGAATACATACTCTGATATTGTTGTGTGCAGTAGCATGTTGATGTCAGATTGAATCAGTTATATCTGTGTACTACAATCCAGATTTTAGTAAATATTCCAGACCCACTTTATTTATATATCAGGTGATGTTTTGTAAGAATACCTGCTTTTTTGAAGCTATAAAATAATATTATATCTTAACAAAGAAGGAGGAGACAGAGAGATACAGATTATCTGTGAATGAAAGGACACCCAAAACTGTTTGTTACAAGCAGGGCTGAGTTATTGCCACTGGTTGCTTTTTACACTGCAATTTTTCAGCTCAGCTTTGCTGCTGTGTTCTGATATCCTTTTGGATTGACCAGTTGCGCTTAAAAATTTTGTAGCCTCATCCCTATGTTCTATAATAGCGATGTTTCTATTGAAATATTGGAAGCAATATTCCAATAATCAATACGTTTGTTACTCACGATTTGCTGTATTTAGTTTGGGGAAATCATATATTTTTTGCTGGCAACTTTTTATCTCTGACAGCCAATACTGACAGCCAGCAATAACTGAGAACTACTCTGAGCTAAGGGTGCCCATTCGAGCTACCCAGCCAGAAATAACTCAATAGGTGAATTCCAGTAACATGCCTTGTCAACAAAGATCAATAAACATTCAAATAAAATTGCATAAACTGAAACTAGGACCCCTTACTAACATTCACTATTTGTAGTGTCTCTTAACACCTAACCCACCCCCAAAATCTGATTGGTACTAGGATCCAAGACCAATCAGTTTAAGATTGTATCTAGACCAATCAAACTTTGGAGTGTGTTTGGAGGAACGCTTATAAAAGTGATGAGGTCTGAGTTAAAGCTTAGATAGAGCTCAGCAGCTATTTGGCATTCATGGACTTCTGCTGTAGATATAACACGGGAACAATTTGCTGTATGTTTAAGCGTACTGACGTAAAGCTCAATGAGCAATCCATTGTTTATATGTGATTTTGTTGAGAAGCATCAATACAGGTTTAGTGTGTGATCTGGTTAAACTGCAAGATGGCATGATGAACCAATATTCTATTCCAACGCGGGTTATTTGGAGACCCATGGGAAGCTTCAGTGAAATAAGATTGTTACAAGTGACAAAAGGAATTGCATGCAATATAAATCTTTTTGAAATCACTAGACTTTATATGGTTTTGATTTTCTTGGGTCATACCCTTACACAGAATTTGGCCCAACACTACGCAGATGTTCATGGACCCATTGGCCCATCTCTAGAAACCTCTCCCACTGTAGCAGAGAAATAAAATGGATGTGGGAATTACTTAGATTAGAATAGAGAAAACAATATTAATTTCATTTTTTATAATCACCTGTAAATTGCCAAAAGGTCCCCTATACTCATGATAACAAACTCCTTCCAGGCATCTGTTAACTGCTTAAAGACATAAATCTTACTAAGGGACCAAGTAAAGTTAGGCGAGAGTTTTCACCACAGCTCCCTTACTTCATCATGCAAATAAGGGAAGGAGAGACTTCTGGTATTTTCCCAGTTGGTGGTTAAAAACTGGGAGGGGTTTACAGCTAATAATACTAATGTGCCCACCGGGCAAAATGGAGGTGGAGTCTTAGATTATGCAGATCAGCTGTACTTTCAAAGAATTAGAACTTTGAAGGTGATTACAATGGTTGTGGTAAATAAATTCAGACATAATACCAGATCATTTTAATAGCCCCCCCCAAATTAAGAAGCCTTTCACTGGAATGCTAATTATTTTTTGGGTGAAATTTCCTTTAAGGTCTTTTAGATTTCTGATAATAAAGTAGTTAGCTTTAATTAATTGCATATTTTAGCTATTGGTGTTGAGATTGAGCACAGGGGCAGGCTGTAGGAATTACTGCCTGACCTTGCCTATAAAAGATGGTGCAAGTATTAAGATGAAATGATGCTCTGAGACAGCTGTATTTTGTGGATGAAACAGCGTTGATCGCTTCGTTCACACACGAACAGTATGTGTGAGAGTCCCCCGGGTTTGGGGGATATATTAAATATATTACACACAAAGACGTCCACCTCAACTACATATACAATTATATAAGACTGGATGGACGTAAAAGAAATAGACATGTATGCAACAACTGAAGGGTAATCACCTGCACTGTGTTCAAATGTACCTTTTAGTTACATTGTTTGTACAACATGCATAAGCTGATGGCCACTCCAAGTGCAGTATCCTAGCATCATTCCTAACCTAGTGAAAAAAAATATATTGTTCCTGGGATGTACCAGGCCATCCTGCTTTCTCTCTTGTCTAGTATGAACCTTTTCCAAGGACTCAAATGAGCTTACAAAGCTTCTATAACCTTTTTAAACCTCTTTCCTGGATGCTTAAAGGGAGCGAGAATACATTTACACACCGGGAGCAAGATTATAATAGGGTTGGCCGCACGCCCTTAATTAAATCACAGTATAAAACATATGCTGCCAAACCTTCTATTCAAAAAGACTTTCAGTGCGGTGCAATGGAGGACCGGCAATTTTTACATTACCCAAAGACTCTCCAGCACTCAACTACAATATACATTATAAATGAATGGAGTAAACAGAAATAGAATGTATGACAGCTAAGGGAATCACCTGCCACTGTAGTCAATGGATACTTGTAGTTACTTGTTTGTACAAACATGCATAAGAGCGAGGCCGCCACATCCAAGCAGTATCCTAGCATCAGTCCTAACCAGTGAAAAAAATATGCACCGCAACCTGGAAAGTATTTTGAATAAATTTGAGCAGCAAGTGTTATACGTTGTATATATATATAATATATATATATATATAATAGTTAATATATATAGTATATAATGATACTCAAAGTGCAGCGCACTCCTATAACTAAGGTGGTGCAAATCTCCAGGGGACCAGGAAAAATCACCTCTCTTTCACAATGTCCCACGAATCCTGCTCTTTAAGTCCATCACATGTAGTAGGTACGTAAGTACTGTATACAAACAGCATTGCACCCTTGGGCAGCTGAAGAGTTAATATTGTACAATTTTTCTTAGCGATGGCTTCAATCCACGGCAGATCTGGATACATGTTGAAACCACAACAAGTTTGCCTCTCACGCACCTCATATGACAGTGTAACATTTATTAGCCCATAAGCTAATACAAGTGCCCCACAGTGAACTGTACAGTAATGCATTGCCCACAATGAACTGCGCAAGTAATACACAGTTGTCGTATAGTAAACTGTGTAAGTAAAACAGTTGCAAATATGTACTAAAGTTGCAGTACAATAGATTGTTGCTCACAATAACAATAGACAAAGCAGCTAGATATAGCTGAGGAAGAGGTGGGCCAAAGGAGCCAAAATTGACCAGCTGTTTCTGGACACTGCATAAGCCGAGAGACATAAAGGAGATTTTGCATATACTAGCCCCTTTCTGGTTTTGGAACCTGGGAGTAGAAATTACTTCTTGTTTCTTAGATTATTGTGGCAATGCAATCATATAGCATGAGACTGCAAAGATGCCTTCGTAAGAAGGTGTTGCTCCAGTAACAATAAGTAATACAAGTTTGCTTCCCCATAACCTGTAGTAATCAAGTTGCTCAGTGATGGAAAGTACATAAAAGTCTTTTCAATACTGGTTTAATTAATACAGACTTGCCCACAGTGACCTGGTAAGTAATAAAGTTTTGCCTCACAATGTAAATGGTAAGTAACTACAAGTTTCTACAATGACTAGTAAGAAATACAAGTTTGACTACAATGCTGAAGTAATACAGTTGCCACAGAAGAAGTAAGAACACAAGTTTCCCGCCAATCACTGGTAAGTACATAAAAGTTTGCCCACAGTAACATTGTAGCTAGTACAAGTTGCAATACGAATACTCATAAATGGAAGGTAACACACAGTTGTCCAAAGTAATGCAAGTTGCCACACTGACGAAATATGAATAACACGCTGCCCATAAGTAATACAAGTTTCCCACAATGGACTGGTAATTAATACACAGTTCCCACTTTGATCTGGTAGTAATACATTTGCTCACAGTTAAAGAAATAGTAATACAAGTTGCCCATGAAGACACATAAATAGTAAAAGTTGCCCAGAATGACTGGTACAGCAAATACAAGTTTCCTACAAGTACTGGGAAGTAATACCAGTTTGACCCAGTAAGAAGTAAGTGAACACAGTTGCCCCAAGGACAATGGTAAGTAATACAAGTGCCCAACAATGCTGAATGGTAATGAATCAAGTGCCAGATTACTGGTAAGTACAAAGTGTCACAGAACACGTAAGTAATAAAAGTTGCCCCAATGAATGGTAAGTACACAAACAGTTTTTCCATAAGTAATGAGTTGCCAACACTGACTGATATGAAAATACCAGCTGCCCAAAGTAATACAAGTTTCCCCAAAGAACTGTAATTATTACAGTTTCCCCTTTGACTGTAAGTATACAAGTTGCCCACAGTAAAAGTAAGTAATACAAGTTGCTCCAGAATACCACTAAATAGTACAAGTGCCACAATGGACTGGTAAGCAATCACAAGTTTCCCTACAATTGAGGGTAAGTAATACAGTTGCCCACAGAGTAAAAGTAATCGTAACACACAAGTTGCCACCCAATGACTGGTAATATCATACAAGTTGCCCACAATGAATGGTAAGTAATACAACGTTGCCCCACAATGGATGCTAATGAATACAAGTTGCCCCAGATTGAATGGTAAGTAATAAAAGTTGTCACATACAAGTAAGTAATAAAAGTGCCCACAGACATGGTAAGTAAACACAAGTTTTCCAATAATAAGTTCCATACAATGCCACATCATAGTACAAGTTGTCCACCCAATGACTGGTAAACAAGACAAGCTTACCCACAATGAACTAAGGTAGTGATACAAGTTGCCCACGAGTAAGAAGTAAGTCATACAATTCCCCACAATGACTGGTAAGAATACAAGTTGCCCACAGTAAAAAGTATGGTAATACAAGTTTTCTCAGAAGACATGTAAGTATACAAGTTGCCCACATGACTGGCAACTAATACAAATTGCCCACACAATGACTGGGTAAGTAAACAAGTTGCCAACAGTGGACTGGCAAAAAAGTTTGCCCCACAATGGACTGGAAAGTGATACAAGGTTGCCTATAGTGATAAACGTTGCCCACAAGACTGTAATGCAATACAAGTTACCATAAGAATTAATACAGCAGTAGACAATAAATAAAACGTAATTTATTGCTTACAGTTGACTAGTATCAGAAGTTTGTGTCACAGTAAACTGGGAATAATCAAGTAGCCCATAGTAATACAAGTTGCCAACATTACACTGGGTTAAGCATACAAGTTCTTCATAATTAATAAAGTTGCTCACAGTGGAATGCTAATACAGTTGCCCAACAGTGATTGGTAAGTAATCTAGTTGCCCCAATACATAGTGACTGGTAAATAAATACAAGTTGCCCACAATGACTGGTATGCAATACAAGTTGCCCATGATTCAAACCAGTTGACTCACACAGAGGTGGTAAGAATACAAGTTGCCACAAGGACTGGTAGGTAATACAAGTACCCACAGTAACTGCAATAATACAAGGTGCCCACAATGATGGAAAGTATACAAGTGCAATAAGTAATAAAAGTGCCACCCAATGACTGGTATTCAATACAAGTTACCCATAAGTAATACAAGCAGTAGACAATAAATAAAACGTAATTTAGTTTGCTTACAGGACTGTTATCAGAAGTTGTGCACACAGATACTGGTAAATATACAAGTAGCAATAGAATACAATGCCCACATTATGGTAAGCAATACAAGTTGCTCATAATTAATAACAAGTTGCTCACAGTGACTGCTAATAAAGTTGCCAACCAGTGATGGTAAAGTAATACTAAGTTGCCCACATACAGTGCTGGTAAATAAACAATACCGTTGCCCACAATGACTTGGTATGCAATCAAGTGCCCCATGATTATAAGTTGCGCATCACGAGAGTGGTAAGTAATACAGTTGCCCACAAGACTGGTAGGATAGCTACCCTAAGCTCGACAGCTCCCTCCATCCCCCCACCCACACACCCACACCTCCCGTAACTGGCATT
The DNA here is from genome assembly GCA_019447015.1 of Hymenochirus boettgeri. Taxonomy (NCBI): domain Eukaryota; kingdom Metazoa; phylum Chordata; class Amphibia; order Anura; family Pipidae; genus Hymenochirus; species Hymenochirus boettgeri. Next base: position 1,802 of record JAACNH010004292.1, on the reverse strand, counting down.
AATACAAGTTGCTCACAAATGACGTGGGATAAGCACTACAAGTTTCCTACATTGACGGGTAGTAATACAAGATACCCACAGAAAGAAGTGAAGAACTCAAGTTGCCCACAATGACTGTTAAATAATACAAGCTGCCCACAATGACTAGTACATAATAAATTGCCACATTGACCGGTATACACAATTTACAAGTCTTCCAACAATGACTGGTAAGCTAAGACAAAGTTCCCATAATATGATCAGTTTGCCAACACTGACCTGATTGAAATAACAAGATTCCATAATCAATACAAGTTGCCCCAGTAAATGTAAAGTATACAAGTTCTCATAATTTAATACAAGTTTGCTCAAAGTGACTGCTAATAAAAGTGGCCCACAGTGATTGGTAAGTATACAAGTTGCCACCACACAACAGTGACTGTAAATATACAAGTTTGCCACATGGGATGGTGTCAATACAGTGCCCATAATTAATTACAAGTTGCTCAAAGGGACTGGTAAGTAATACAAGTTGCCCACAATGACAGGTAGTAATACAAGTTACCCACAGTAACTGGACAGTAAATACAAGTTGCTACAAGTACGGCTAAGCCATCAATTTTCCTACCATGACTGGTAAGTGTCACAAGATGCCCATAAAGAAGTAAGTAACTCAAGTTTTGCCCACAATTCTGGTCAATCACATAAAGTGCCCACAAGAACTAATAATACCAAGTCTGCCCACAAGGACTGGTAATGAATGCAAGTTGCCCATTTGACTGGTAAGTAATAAACAGTTTGTCACAGAACAAGTAAGTCAAAATGTTGCCCACAATGAATGGTAAGTAACACAAGTTTTCCATAAGTAATGCAAGTTGCAACACTGACTGATTGAAATACCAGACTGCCCAAAAAAAAAAGTATACCACAGTTTTCCCAAAATGAATGGTAATTATGAACAGTTCACCCACTTTGACGGTAAGTAAATACATGTTGCCCACAGTAGAAGTAAGTCATACAAAATGCCCATAATGACACATAAATAGTACAGTTGCCACAAGATGACTGGTAAAGCAATCAAGTTTTCCTAAATGCTGGTACGTATACCAGTGCCCACATAAGAAAGTAAGTCAACCACGTGTGCCCACAAGACTGGTAAGTAATACAATTGCCCACAATGGACTGGTAAGACATACTAAGTTGCACACACATGACTAGTAACTGAATACCAAGTTGCCCAGATTGACTGTAGTAATAAAAGTTGTCACAGTAACCAAGTAAGTATAAAAGTTGCCCACAATGAATGGTAAGTACACAAGTTTTCCATAAGTAAGTCAGTTGCGCCACAATGACATAGTACAAGGTGCACCCACTTACTGGTAAACAATACAAGCTTCCCCAATGACTGGTAACGTAATACAAGTTGCCCACAGTAAGATAGTAAAGTATACAAGTTGCCCACAATGACTGGTAAGTATTACAGTTGCCCCACGTAAAAAGTAGGTAATACAAGTTTCTCAGAAGACATGTAAGTAATACAAGTTGCCCACAATGACTGGCAACTAATACAAGTTGCCCACAATGACTGGTAAGTAATACAAGTTGCCCACAGTGACTGGTAAAAGTTGCCCACAATGACTGGAAAGTAATACACGTTGCCAATAAGTAAAACAAGTTGCCCACAGTGACTCATATGTAATACAAGTTACCCATAAGTAATACAAGTAGTAGACAATAAATAAAATGTAATACTAGTTGCTTACAGTGACTGGTAATAGAAGTTGTGCACAGTAACTGGTAAATAATACAAGTAGCCCATAAGT
>JAACNH010004291.1:0-24706 GCA_019447015.1 Hymenochirus boettgeri | reverse complement strand
TCCAAAGGACTTTATACTGTACTTGGGGGGTTAGTGGTAGTCCATCTACTTCAACCCTTTTACCCTACCCATGATCCGTATTCCATGGGAATCTCTTATTAATTGTTAGAAACCAGCGTTCCTTACCTCTTTATGCGTGCAACTATGGACATGTTCTATGACGTCTCCAGTAGTCTATGGAGCAGGGAGCTGGATAAGTGTGCCGGAGGATCGAGGGGCTGTAAGTAATGTTCTAAATCTCTTTTTAACATTTTGACACGGGTTGGGCAGAGGTGCCCTATATTATATATATAAAAAATGATTAGGGTGGGATATATATGCCCTTTAATATCTGCCATTTCTTTATCTTTCTTTAGCAGAACAAAATACTATATACACAGACAGCAATGAATTAATAGAAAAACACACACAAGGAGATGCTATATTACTGACATCCATCCTTAACACATGCTAACCCATGTGTTTATTAAATGTCCCTCTCAACATTTCATCTCCCTTTTCCCCCATTGTTTTAAGCACCTGTCTTACTATTTTATTCATGGTGCCCATACAGGTTCCTTAATTTCCTACATTCAATCACAAATGAATGAGTGGTATACGTTGCGGGAACGTTGGATGGTAAAACTGCTGGTCTCCCCTGCTTTTGTAAGACCTTTGATAGAGTTGACGGTTGAACATCACATCTATCAAGTCTCTTATGTATAGCTAGCTTAACTTGCCATTTCTTACTCTAAATTACCTCATTATCAAAATTTTATTCATTTTACCTTATCTAAAAAACTTAAAAAATTAAATCAATGTTAGGTATGCCCTCCCTCTGTTTTTGACATGCGTTTTTTTACATATACTTACATGTTAGGTATTGTTTATTGGGGAAAACAGGTGAGGGCAGGGTTGGGAACCATACCATCTGTGTGGCATCTTTTGTGCGCAGATATTATTTTGTTAAAAATGTGTGTTTAAACGCCATCTTCACTGTTAAATTTATTTTTTGCCATTCAGTTTTATTGAAGAACAGAAGAGAAGATTCATAGCTTACCCAATCTCTCACTGACAGGTCCCGACGGACTCTGTATTCTAAGCGCGTGCCCTGCACTTGCACATGCGCATAATGTAGGAAGTCCATTTGGACCTGTCAGAGGACGCGGCAGAGGAGCAAGAGATGGGGTAAGTTACAAATCTTCTCTCCTGGCGCCTGCAGATTTTATTGAAGAACGGGAGGGAAGACACATCTCCTTTACCCCGTTCTTCAATAAACCTGAATAGCAAAAAATTAATTTACCAGTGGAGAAACCCTTTAAGATTGTTGATAAATATTGGAATAAAGTTGTGACCAATTAAATAACTTTTGGATTTTTTGGTTTTGCGGTGATACCTTTTAATAAAAGTAACATATCTGTTGAGCAGACCGTGTGGACAATCTAGGTTTGAATTTTCCATTTAAATGTTTTACACATTATACAGTAGAACATCAGAGTTGAACTAAATGTCAAGTTCCCTTGATAAATAGCAGAATTCTGTTTGCTTAATATGTATATCTGGTTGTACTGGAAACATGTAACAGCTTACAAGTGAATATTCACTGTGTATTTTTGCTTGTCAAAGTTAACAGACATGTTTTGTTACACTTTTTTGGTCATTTACTTTCCTTTCACAACATCAAGTCAACCAGGATTAATCTTCCATATCTCAGTGATTAATTTTACCTGGGATGCAGTCTACAAACGGGGAGCAAAGAGCATGTCCCTTTCTATGGCTCAAAGGGGAAGCATCTGCTCCCTCTCTCTCTCTCTGCTTCCCTAGCAAAACTATCACTAACTTTCGGAGGATTAATCATGTATTATAAAAAATAATGTGCCCTTCACATTATAATATAAGGACATTAAATCACCTTGGAATTTCCTGCCCCTGTATATGCCATGTATAAAAGCACTTAGCCTGATGTGTTCTACTTTTATATGGTCAGGGAACTCCTTGATGAGGTGACAACCTTATATCACACTATATCTGTTGTATTCAGTTAGATCAACTGGACTTAAAGCTTAGTTTAACAAACTGGCTTTCTTAGAATGCTTGGTAGAAGTCAGGGAGAATGGTAAACTGGAAGTAGAGGTTTACAGAAAACCAACACACACAGATCAGTATTTGATGTTTGGCTCCCACCACCCTTTAGATCACAAGATGGGTGTCATCAGAACCCTGCAACACAGAGCTGAGAACATCCCCACTAGCACAGAGGCAAAGGCTAAAGAAATTAAACATCTCAGAGGAGCCCTTAAAACTTGTGGATGTCCAAACTGGGCCTTTGTCAAAAGAAGTAGAAGGAAAGAAAAGAACACAAATACCAACAGTGAAGGGGAAAAGCAAGACAGGAGAAAGAACATGGTCATCCCATATGTAGCAGGGGTCTCTGAGAAATTAAGAAGAAGTTTCAAAAAACACCATATCCCTGTCTGCTTTAAACCAAACAACACACTGAGGCAGCAATTGGTACATCCAAAAGACCCAATACCAAAACACAAGAAAAGCAACATCAAATACGCAGTGCAGTGCAGTGAAGAATGCTCTGATTTGTATGTGGGGGAGACCAAACAGCAACTGTATCAATGTATGGCCCAGCACAGAAGAGCCAATTCCTTGGATCAGGACTCAGCTGTGTACCTGAAGCTTAAGGAAAAAGGACATACAGTACTTTTGAAGATTGTAATGTTAACATATTGGCAAAGGAACTCGACTGGTTCAAGAGAGGTGTCAAGGGGACCATTTATGTGAAAATAAAAAAAACAAGCCTGAATAGAGGGGTGTGTGTGAGTGTGTGTGTGTGTGTGTGGGGGGGGGGGGTTGACACCAACTGTCTGTCATGTACAATGCTGTTTTGACACCTTACCCTGGACGTTCCTATAACACCTCTTAGCCACAATGCAATCACACCTTGCATTCAGAAGGTCCCTAACACCTGGCTGTTATATGCTAATTGGGACTTTCCAGGGTACATAATTGCCAACAGATTCTTGTACAAGTCATTCTGAATTGAGAAGTCGGATGACTAGCGAAACATCTTCAAGAACTAAAATTTAGGTTCAGCTGATCTAACTGATTACAACAGATATACCATGACCTGGATGAATGAGAACCTTCACAAGCTTATATTACACTGTAAGGGGCACATTATCTCCCTATTATAAAGAACTTTGAATTGTTCAAGAGACACTGAACTTTAACATATACACTGTTATCGTACTTATGGGTTCTTTCATTTCATTAGGAGATCCAACCTGTATTTAGTGTGAAGGGGCCCAAATGTTGTAATTCACGCCTCAGGTACATGGTACTTGGAACAATCACTGACCTTTTTATAATGCACAAGAAACTATATAAAAGATTAGGCAAACATTCCAACTTTGTAAATCCCATTTAAATGTTTCACCCACTCATTTCTGTGGTTTTATTGATTTATCTACATTGGGGTAATGGGGCATGAAAGTAATGGTTAATATCATCGGAAAGAGCAGTGGAGGGGAGGAGGGGTCTTTTCCTTGGTCATGTCACAGTTGGAATTTAAAAGGGACATAAAGGTGATTCCAGGAGCTGAAGCTTTCAGGTTTCACTGCACTGAACTCTCACTGAATCTAAGGGGACAATGCAGTCCTGTCATGTAAGATGTGCCCTCCTCACCTTGCTTTCCTTGGCTCTGGCTGTCAGTTCCATATCAGCAGCTCCCACAGACCCCAGACTGCGCCAATTTCTGCAAAAATCACTTGCAGCAGCAGGAAAACAGGTAGGAACAGTTTATCTTTCTTTTATTATTACTGATCTCACTGTGTATTCTTTAGTCTGACAGAGACTGAAATGTTGTGCCTAGTGTAGGATGAGGTTGATATTATAGGCATTGAACTGTGAAGTTCCTAGTGAGTTATTATTTGCTAAGATGGAAGCAGGTATTAGTGTGAGGATTCCCCAGGATTCTCGATCTTATATTGGAATCCAAACTGTTCTTATTGAAGTTGTATGTAAAAGAATAGCAGGGGAAAGATTCACAGACATGGACTGTAGTAGTAAGTGAGATCAGTGCAGTAAGATGAGCAGTAACAGGAACACAAGACTCTCTGCAGATGTCTTTTGATGCTTAGTTTATTTACATGACATGTTTTGGGTTAAACAACCCTTTCTCAAATGTAAACATTGGGGACAGAACGATAGCAGTGAATAGGAGGAATCAGAAGTATAGGAGCTACGGTATCCTTGTAGTATTAAGTGATATTGTGTCCATGGTCTGCGGTTCCCATAGTGCACTGGGCATGTTAGTTGGGAGCTGTCCTAGGTGCTGAACTACCCAGTATTATGCCTCAGATTAGGTAAAAAAACACATTGGAAAGCAAGCGAGAATAGAGCATATTTCTCAGTGGTTGTGGGAGTTGTAGTTCAGCACCACCTTGAGTATGACATGTTTTAAGTGTAACCTAGTTTAGAAGTTTGATCAAGGCAGAAAAATAAAAAGTCAATAAAATTAAATACATCTGATCTGCACTTAGTGACTGATCCTAGACCCAATCAATAATTCCAGTGGTAAAACCTATTGGTTAACCATTGTGGTATTCATTAAGGGAAGGGTTTATCTCCTTCTGATCTCTGATGTGTTTCTTTCTGACAGTCATGTCACTAAGCTTTGCTCCTATACCCTTTATGATTCTGCTTTCAGGAACTGGCCAAGTATTTCCTGGCAGAGTTGATTTCAGACCCATCACAGTCAGAGAATGAAGCGTTGGAAGCAGAATCACCCAGAGGTGCTGAGCAGAATGATGTAAGACTGGAACAGGAAAGATCTGACAACTCCAACCCTGCACTGGCTTCTGTTGAACACAAAACAGATTGCAAGAACTTCTATTGGAAAACATTTACACTCTGTTAGCTTGCCTTCCCCCCCCCCCCCCCCCCCCCATACGCTGCCCATTCACTTCCCCATCCCACACCATCCCTGGAGCCCAAGACTGTAAATAGTACGCACAGTTATGGTGAATAAAGATAATAAAACTTTTAAATTGTAAATGATTTTTTTGAGATCGTGATTTGCCAATAGATCTTATGATATGCATACAGATGTACTATTTTTAATTCATCTGGCTTGAAGAGACAAATTACTGTTCTTTCTATTTCTTCTTCTGGCTATAATGGGAAAAATCCTCAAATGTGGAAAATTTGAGGTTTCAGGGTCATCTGAACAAAACAGTTAGTTTTATGATCATAAACGCAAACGCTGACACCCCCAACCCCCACACAGAAACATGTTCACCCACCTACTGACCTACCCTTCCATTCCTGTGGCAGCCATACTAAAAGGGTAACTATAGACAAAAATCAAATTGTGTTCGATCATCAAAAAAAGTTAGTTTTATGGTCATAAACACATACCCTCCTACCCAACCTGACACAGGTACATACACCTACTGACCTACCCTTCCATTACTTTTCATTACCATGGCAGTCATACTTAAAGGGTAACTCAATTTTATCAATTATCAAAAAAGGTTTTTTTTTACCCCCCAACTTGACACAGTTACTCACAACTGACCCATTCATTTACATGGCTGTTATATTTAAAGAGTAACTATAGTCAAATTAATTTGACCAATCATCAAAAAAGTTATTTTTTTACTTATTTTTTTACTTCCAAAGTTTGGTGGATATTGGCTGTCCAAGCTAGTCCTATTTATTTAATTTATCTATCTGTTCACCTGTAATCTGGAAGTGTTTCTCTTTCTGCCTTATGCTGGCCATACATTACACTGATTTAACTTTGGATCCAAGAAGAATGTTGAATCAATTGTAATGTTGAGTGGAGAAGTAGATTTTCTTGCCAACATTCCTGTGACGTTTCCCGGCTGGATCAAGTTTATGGTCATAATTTGATTAATATCATGATGATTATATTGATTTCATAATGATCAGGCCAGGGGGTTCTTGGAAAGTTGCAGAAATTTTGGGAGGAAGTTTGTAGAGTATGGGCAGCTTAACTTACTAGACTGACCCTACTCCACTTTATTCATTTCCCTTTTTTCATTCTATATATCATTACATCTACAGTACCCATCCATCACATGTCATGCTATCAATCCGTCATGACAACTCATGTTATCCATCAATCAATTGCTTTTTATGCCACCCATCCATCTTTTCCAATCTCTTTTTTGTGTTGTAGTTCAAACACTCATAGCCAGACTTCATGCTTTCCCATTTTCTCCCAGCCCCACCGGTCCACCTCTGAGCAATTACCACTACTAAGGCACCTTTGTATTACTTTTTAAATTCAAAGAGAGAAACAGACAATTAACTCACTTAAAAAAATAAATAAATAAAATTACATCTTTGAAGGCTGCTGCCAACCAGAGAGACAACAATGCAAGAGTAAATGCATTTCAAATTGCTGTGATTACCTTAGGATATTTAAAGAGTCAAACCATTGATTTGTAACCTATTTATTTCAATGATGATTTACTAACCGCTTTACATCATTATGACAACTGATATCAAATAGTTCCTTAAACCTGTATTAATTAAGCATATTACATATGCTTTGAACCTTCACACTCTGAGTATAATGGCTGCTATTAGAACTGAATGACTTTTTAGAACCCTTTTACAATTGCGCTTTGTTCCTGCTGTGTTATTATGGACTCCCTGCACTCGCTCAGATTTGTTGAATCCAACAAAGCAGCTTGTTGCAGGTGGAATGGCACATTTATATAGAGAAGACTCCTAAACTCCTAAACTGCTCCTCTTTCAATAGATGTTTGACTGTTACTTTCTGCATCATATGACAATTAAATCATTTTGAGAATCTTTAAAACCCCTAAACTGCTCCTATTTTAATAGATTTTTAACCCACCACATTGAAGATGTTGCTGAATCTTCAGAATCATATGGCAATGAAATCATTTAGAGGATCTTTTAAGATAGAACCTTATTACAATGCCCCAACATGTTGTGACAGACTCTTCTGTGTTTAGAATTAGCAGGAAGCCTTCTATGGGCCCTATTTATAAAAGATTGTTATCGTTATCGAAAAAATAACGATCGCTATCATAAAATAACGACCATTATTTTACGATAACGACCGGTATTTTACGATAACATCCGGTATTTTCCGATAACGGCCGGTATTTCCCGGTATCGGAAAATACCGGTCGTTATCGGAATATAACGGTCGTTATCGGAAAATAATGGTTGTTATTTTACGATAGCGATCGTTATTTTTTTCGATAACGATAACAATCTTTTATAAATAGGGCCCTATGATTCAGTCCTGTGTCACTCAATAACTTCTTTCCATCTATAATTAATAGAATATTATTTCAGTAACAGAAAGTCAGACTTTCCTTTTGACCACAGGAGATTTTTTTTATAACATTGTTTGATATCATTTATTAATCCATAAAAAAATGGATATAGCCATTTTCAATGTAATGGAAAGTTCATGGAGTTCTTCCTGTAATTACAGTCCAAAAATGTCATCAAAGACTATGCCTATTCCCACTGGGCATGGCAAGTTTATCATCTGTGGGGATCTCAACCATTTGGACCTACCAGGGGCAAGTCAGGAGCTTGTAGGCACAGATTGCTAAAGCCCTACCCACTACAACCACACCCATTACCACCCACACCCATTTAAATATATTAAATCAATTTTAATTTATAAATAAATGAATTATAAATTTGCATTGAAACAATTTATTTATATTTATAAATTAAACAATTTATTTATAAAGCCTATTTTTGTACATAAATAAATTCATATTCTATCTATTAGACAGAAGCTGTTGCTGCAGACACTAGATATGGGCAAAATCATGGCAACCAAGAGAAATCTGTGTGAGGGGGACTCAGATAAAGTCTCCCAAACACACCTCATTCATTCCCTCCATCATAGGCTACATGGCACACACACCTATAACCTTTTTCCAATTTAAAAAAAGTTTATTCTGGCCAGTTTGCCCACAGTGACTGGTGCATACACATTTGCCAACAGTAAGTGTGAATGGTACATATACTTGTACAAGAATCTTTGAAAATGAAGAAACTAAGCCTGAATAGAGGTGTGTGTGTGTCTGCCATTTACAATTCTGTTTTGACGCCTTACCCTGGGCTGTTTTGATAACACCCCTTAGCCTCAATGCATCCACACCTTGCATTTGGAAGGTCCTTAACACCTGGCTGTCATATGCTAATTAGGATTTTGCCAACAGATTATTGTACAAGTTATTCTAAATTGAGAAAGCCAGTTGGATGACTAGGAAAACGTCTTCAAGAACTAAACTATAAGTCCAGTTGATCTAACTGAATACAACAGATATACCATGACCTGGATGAATGAGTACCTCCACAAGCAAACTTGCCCACAGTGACTGACACATACAAACTTGCCCACAGTGACTGATACATTCAATTTTGCCCACAGTGGGTGGTACACACAAGTTTGCCAACAGTGACTGGTACATACAAACTTGCCCACAGTGATTGGTACATACAAGTTTGCCCACTGTGACAGAAACATACAATTTTGCCCACAGTGGGTGGTACACACAAGTTTGCCAAAAGTAACTGGTAGATACAAACCAGCCCACAGTGACTGGTACATACAAGTTTGCTTATAGTCACTGGTACATGCAAGTTTGCCCACAGTGAGTGTGACTGATACATATAAGTTTGTCCATGGTGTCTGGCGTATATACGTTTGCCCAAAATGACTGGTACATACAAGTTTGCTCACAGTGGGTGGTACACACAAGTTTGCCAACAGTGACTGATACATACAAACTTGCCCACAGTGACTGGTACATAAAAGTTTGCCCACTGTGACCGAAACATACAATTTTGCCCACAGTGGGTGATACACACAAGTTTGCCAAAAGTGACTGGTAGATACAAACCAGGCAAGATAAAAAGCAGAGGAGCACACTACTTCAGTGAACACTTCTTTATTTGTACAAAAACAATGGCATACAACATTTCGGGACACTAGGCCCCTTCCTCAGGTATCGGGCCTAATGTTTCCCGAAATGTTGTATGCCGTTGTTTTTGCACAAATAAAGAAGTGTTCACTGAAGTAGTGTGCTCCTCTTCTTTTTATCTTGCTTGGATTATGGAGCCCTGGAAGTAGGAGGCTGAGAGGACTGCACCTACCAACTTGTCTGGCTAATGAGCCAACAGCGGTGTGCCATTGTACATTTAGAACTTCTTGTAATTAGATACAAACCAGCACACAGTCCAGCACACAGTGACTGGTACATATAAATTTGCTCACAGTGACTGGTACATGCAAGTTTGCCCACAGTGAGTGTGACTGGTACATATAAGTTTGTCCACAGTGACCGGTACATATAAGTTTGCCCGAAATGACTGGTACATAAAAGTTTGCTCCCAGTGACTGAAACATACAATTTTGCCCACAGTGAGTGGTACACATAAGTTTGCCAAAAGTCACTGGTACATACAAACTTGCCCACAGTGACTGGTACATACAAGTTTGCCCACAGTGACTGGTACATAAAAACTTGCTCACAGTGACATATACATGTTTGCCCACAGTGAGTGTGACTGTTACATATACGTTTGCCCACAGTGACTGGTACATAAAAACTTGCTCACAGTGACATATACATGTTTGCCCACAGTGAGTGTGACTGTTACATATAAGTTTGCCCACAGTGACTGGTACATATAAGTGTTTCCAAAATGACTGGTACAAATAGGTTTGCCCACAGTAACTGGTACATACAAACTTCCCCACAGTGACTAGTACATACAAGTGACTGGTACATGCAATTTTACCCACAGTGGGTGGTACACACAAGTTTGCCCGCAATGAGAGTGACTGGTAAATATAAGTTTGCTCACAGTGACTGGTGCATATAAGTTTGCCCACAATAATTGGTACATACTAGTTTGCCCATGATGAATGTAATTGGAACATAAACGTTTGTTGACAGTGACTGGTACGCAGAGTGTCTAGGGACACACAAAGCTAAATTTTACAGGGTGTTCAATGGACTTTTATGGTGCCCACCTATGCGCTTCTGCTTTATTTTCTAGGGCATGGGTCTCGCGTACCTAGTAAGAAAATCCGGCTCTAAATAATCTTTCTAGTACTTTATAAAATATTTAAGGCTTTGTGAGCTCTATGTAGGCTCGCACAGATATAAAGCACCGGGCTCAGGCTTGACTATCAGCTTCCACCCGGGAAAGCAGGAGGAACTGCAGGACTTTAAGGTAAAATATCTGGAGAAAAGATAGGTGGAGAAAGATAGGTGTGGGGGGTAGGATTGTGTATATGTTTAAACATATTTTAATGGGTGCCCATGTCTATTCTGCTTTCATAAATGGCATAAATAATGACTTTGGGATGTACATGATTTTAAATATTGAGTGCTTCAGGCTAGCAGGCAGGAACCAGCAGAAAAATATCATACAAGGAGTTACACATTCTTGCAACAATTTGTTATGAATTCAGCTTGATTGGTAATATTTTCTATAGAGAATACACATCAAATGCTGGACACTGAAAAAAATAGCTTCTAAATGAGGGCAAGAGGTCCCATGTGATAGAGTGGAGTTTCTTATGTCCAAATACACCTGGAAAGTTAGTCATTATTGGTGTATAGTACCTAATATTATCTGATTGTTGGATTCTGGGCATTTAAAATGATATATATGTTCACTCCAGATTTCCTGAACTTGTTTAATTATTTTTCAGGATCCAAACAACTTATAATTTGTATTTTGGGTCTTTACTAGGTGAGTCGGGCCTTAATGCAAACTTCTAGACCATTTGTATGAGATTTAGGGGGTGGCTAAGCTGCTAACCAAATGGAGCCTAGTATAGTAATGCTTTTTTTAAGCAGCAGTTATATCTCTGTTGTATTCAATTATATCAACTGGACTTGAAATGTAGTTCTTGAAGACGTTTCGCTAGTCATCCGACTGGCTTTCTCAATTCAGAATGACTTGTACAAGAATCTGTGGCAATTATGTACCCTGGAAAATCCCAATTAGCATATCACAGCCAGGTGTTAAGGGTGTGATTGGATAGTGGCTAAGAGGTGTTATAGGAACGCCCAGAGTAAGGTGTTAAAACAGCATTGTACATGGCAGACAGTTGGTGTCGAACCCCCCCACCTCTATTTAGGCTTGGTTTCTTTATTTTCACATAAATGGCCTCCTTAACACCTCTCTTGAACCAGTCACGTTCCTTTGCCAATATGTTAACATTACAATCTTCAAAGGTATGTCCTTTATCCTTAAGATGCAGGTACACGGCTGAGTCCTGACCCGAAGAATTGGCTCTTCTGTGCTGGGCCATACGTTGATGCAGTTGCTGTTTGGTCTCCCCCACATACAAATCAGAGCATTCTTCACTGCACTGCACTGCATATATGATGTCGCTTTTCTTGTGTTTTGGTATTGGGTCTTTCGGATGTACCAATTGCTGCCTCAGTGTGTTGTTCGGTTTAAAGCAGACAGGGATACGATGTTTTTTGAAATTCTTCTTAATTTCTCGGAGACCCCTGCTACATATGGGATGACCATGTTCTTCCTCCTGTCTTGCTTTTCCCCTTCACTGTTGGTATTTGTGTTCTTTTCTTTCCTTCTACTTCTTTTGACAAAGGCCCAGTCTGGATATCCACAAGTTTTAAGGGCTCCTCTGAGATGTTTCCTTTCTTTAGCCTTCGCCTCTGTGCTAGTGGGGATGTTCTCAGCTCTGTGTTGCAGGGTTCTGATGACACCCATCTTGTGATCTAAAGGGTGGTGGGAGCCAAACATCAAATACTTATCTGTGTGGGTTGGTTTTCTGTAAACCTCTACTTCCAGTTTACCATTCTCCCTGACTTCTACCAAGCAGTCTAAGAAAGCCAGTTTGTTAAACTAAGCTTTAAGTCCAGTTGATCTAACTGAATACAACAGATATAGTGTAAGGTTGTCACCTCATCAAGGAGTTCCCTGACCATATAAAAGTAGAACACATCAGGCTAAGTGCTTTTATACATGTATCTGGTAATGTAAATTCATTTTGTTAAAGTTTAAGTGTGCTAACTTCTATCCGATGGAGCATAGCTGCATAAAGGTGTTTAGTCTTTAGGGTGAATGGAATTAGGAACAGACAATCATTTTAGAATTTTAAACAGTGATCCACTAGGATTTGAGTGTTTGAATCCCAGTACTGATTGGTAAGAAACAGGAAGCTCTCTCCTCAGGTCTGCACAACTGTATATTAAGGGGCATTTCTAGAAATAGCTTCCACCAAGTTGGAAATGAATGGTGTTTTAATAAATTAACTTGCAATTTCTCAAAGAAAAAAAAAGTCTGTATTTTAATTTTTGCCACAGTTCAATATAAAACTCTGTCCACAATTGAAATTTTTTGTCATCTTACATCGTTAAGAAATCCATCCTGACAGATCTCTTAACGACATTAGGGAGCGATGGCCCCTCCCCATAGTACAGAACAGTCTGTTTAGCTATGATCAAATGAACGCACCAAACAAGATTTATCTAAAGTGTACACCTAGATTAAGTGTGCTGCCCTCTGTCCCACGACAATTATAAAGGTGAAAGTGTGGAGATTTAAAGGATTTAGAGTTAGTTGTGTAAAACTCAAATGCACCATTTGTTCTGGTTCTAAACTAGCTGATGATGAAATTGTTTTGAGCAGAAATGTTTAGTGGGTCACGCAATAAAGTATATAATTATAGCACAGATCAAGCTGTTGACTGTTTCATTACCCTGTTTTTCAGCAGATGGGCTGCTAGGAATGTGGGCTTTCTACCTAGTCAGCTAGCACAGTCTAGCTAGGGTAGCACAGTGTGTGGGCTGTGAGGAACAGTGTGTTATTAAAGTCCAGGTATGTATAAGGTTGTATTGACTTTTTTCACATCTCAGGCTTCCTTAATCTGAAAATTATCCAGCTTTAGCTTGTCATTGTTGCAAAGTTGCTCATGCCATCCCTGCCTCCAGGTTACACTGACAAGTTGTAGTTATCATTAATTCTTGTTAAGTTTCAGATGATCTCTTTATATATACAGCTTCCATGACAGCTGCCCTGCATTCCTTTCCCACCCAGAGCTACCCCCTGCCCTTCACTTTATACTAGTAACAGCTTGTTAATCTGAACTGGCATACAGTAGAATGTGAAAAGGTTCATACTTTGTATACAGTACAGTTATTGTAGATTCTCTTATTGTGAAGGGATTGCGGAAACAAGCTGGCAATAAACATCTGAACATCTGATTATAATTAACCATCACATTGCATTGCCTTGCATTGCTTTTACCCCTGTAACCCCCAGAAGGTTAAAACCCACAGCAATATGAACAAATGACATTACCACCTGTGACTAATTTGCAGACTGACAGCCAGTGATTATAGAATTCCTCAAACTCAAGGGATGAATTCCACTAGATTCAGTTTCACTTAAAAGCCTTTGTACTCAAACACAATAGGAACATATTGTATGTCAGATCTCTTCACACACACACACTCACACACATATTATACTTGGCTGCACTTCTTGGGAACACAATGCATGGATTCGTATGTACAGTATGCAGGTCTAGTAATACTAAATATATTGCTGCCCCCTCCTCTACAACCGCCAATATTACAATGCACGATGTCCTAAATTAATCTTTTCTCACAGACTGATCCTGGGACTGCTCGTTTATTGCAGGAAAATCTACTCAGAAATTGGATTAGGTTAAAATAGATTTGATTAGATAAGTAATATAAAATAATATCATGGGATTTTAGAGCCAGATAACTATGCCATTTTATTATTGTATACGCTCCCAGAAACATTTATCTGTTAGATTATTTAAATAAACACTATTTGGACTGCATGTGATTCTGTATATTAGTGCTACACCACCAAGGCTCCAGTACAAGCAGATCATTGTACATATACATAAAGTAATCAATCAGGCAACTTGTATCAATTCCCCACTGACTGTGTCAAGATGAAAATATTTTACTATTGTAATGGAAATGGGAATGAATATGAATGGACTGACAAGGTGAATAAAGAATAGCTTTGTCCTATAACATCCTAAATACCTCTAACACCATGATCTCAAACAGGACTTACATATTGTAAATAATATATAAACAGGCATAGTGAATCTGCAATAGGTCATATAGATCTTAAGGAAATATAACTATGAAATAGAAATTACATACAGTATTTTGATGGATGTGCCACCAGATATAAATAATTATCTGATGTATCCCTGTACATTCCATGGCGAATAAAATAATTAAACGATCATGCGAATTTACCAGTATACTATAGTACCTGGCAGTGTACATGATACACTGTACACAGACATATACACTGGTACTGTATTCCAAAAGAACCCCAACCCCCAAAACATTCCATTGACAGCTCAGTTGTATGGTACTTGGATCAGTCAGGATCACTTACTAGTTTATAATGCAAAAGAAACTATATAAAAGGTCAGGCAAACATTCCAGGTTTGTAAATCCCATTAAAATGCTTCACCCCCTCAAATCTGTGGTTTAAGTGATTTAGCTACATTGGGGTAATGGGGCGTAAAAGTGCTTGTTATTATCATAGGGAAAGGCTGTGTAGGGGGGGAGGAGGGGGCTCTTCCTTGGTGATGTCACAGTTAGAATTTAAAAGGGGCGTGAAGGAGATTCCAGGAGCAGAAGCTGAAGATTTAGAACACAGAGCAGGTTTCACTGCACTGATCTCTCTCTGAATCTAAGGGGACAATGCAGTCCAGCCGTGTACGCTGTGCCCTCCTCACCTTGCTCTCCTTGGCTCTGGCTGTCAGTTCCATATCAGCAGCTCCCACAGACCCCAGACTGCGCCAATTTCTGCAAAAATCACTTGCAGCAGCAGGAAAACAGGTAGGAACAGTTTATCTTTTTTTTATTATTACTGATCCCACTGTGTATTCTGTAGTTTGACAGAGACTGAAACTTTGTGCCTAGTGTAGGATGGAGTGAATAATTTAGGCATTGAACTGTAGTTCCAAGTGATTAATTTCTCTTTGTGATGGAAAGACAGGGACAAGCAAGTATATGTGTGAGGTTTACCCAAGGTTCTTTAAATTTAATTGAACTACAAATGGTTCTTGATTTACATTTTAGTTCATTGAGTGTCAGGGGGAAGACCTATAGAACGGGGCTGTAAGTGATGTGTGTCCATGGGTTGCGGTTCTCATAGGCATGGGCATAGGCATGCGAATTTGGAGCTGTCCTAAGTGCTGAACTTCTTACTGTTGTGCCTCAAATTGTTAAGAACTAATCAAATCGCACAGCAGCATAGAAGCGAGCACATTTCTGATTGATTGTGTGAGTTGTAGTTCAGTAACACCTGGTGTACTACATAATAAAATAATAAGTCAGCTTAACACTAAAATGCTACTTTCCTGACCTGCAATTAGGCTAGATACATATGAAACAATATTTCAACCCAACTGGACTGCAAGTTTGGACATGCCAAAATATTGGCTGTGGCTATTTTCAGAGCAACCACCAATATTTTGACCCAACTGGCTGAACTGTTTAGTCGTCCAGTTGACAGGTGACTGATCCTAAATTCAATCAATAATAACAGTGGTAAAACCTATTGGTTAACCATTGTGGTATTCATCAATGGAAGGCTTTATCTCCTTCAGATCTCTGATGTGTTTCTTTCTGACAGTCATGTCACTTAGCTTTACTCCTTAACCCTTTATGATTCTGCTTTCAGGAACTGGCCAAGTATTTCCTGGCAGAGTTGCTTTCAGACCCATCACAGTCAGAGAATGAAGCGTTGGAAGCAGAAGACTTACCCAGAGGTGCTGAGCAGGATGATGTAAGACTGGAACTGGAGAGATCTGCCAACTCCAGCCCTGTCCTGGCTCCCAGGGAACGCAAAGCAGGTTGCAAGAACTTCTTCTGGAAAACGTTTACATCCTGTTAGCTTGCACCCTACACCCCCATCCACTGCCCAATCATTTCCCCAACCCCCACCAATGCTGGAGCCCAAGACTGTAAATACTACGCACAGTTATGGTGAATAAAGATGTTGATTTGAAGATGTTTAATAAAACTTTTAGTTGAAATTGTAAATGGTTTTTCTTGGGGTCGTGATTTCCCAACAGTTCTTATGATACGCACACAGATGTACTATTTTTAATTATTTGTTGCAATAAAGTTTGTTCCAAACATATAAGTTGGTTATTGGAAGAGTATTTCTACTGTCCTAGTTTATTAGGTTGTGCTAGTCCTATAAATTTAATATATCTGTCTGTTTGTCCTGTTACCTGCCAGTATTTCTCTCTCTGCCTGATTCACTTGACCCACCCTACCTCACTTTTTCTATTTTCCCTTTCCCATTCTATCCCATCTCATGCTATCAATCCCTAATCCATTACATCTCATGCTTTCCACCCATCAGTTACATCTCATATCATTTATACATCTTTCCTATATCTTTTTCAAATCTCAATTATTGATTGAGTTTCAGACTTCCATACTTTCCCACTTTGAAGTACCCCCCGGTGCACCATGAACAATTACTTTTATAAGGCACCTTTTGTACTTTATCAATTCAAAGTAGTAACAAAATGATTTTCTGACTTTATTAAAAAAACTATAGATCACAAATGGGAAGGCTACTGTCAAGTATGGTGACAAATAATGCAAGAATTAATGCATTTGGAATAACAGAATTGCTGTGATTCCCTTTGGTTGTTTAAGGAGTCTAATCATAGATTTGTAAATCTAACCATTTGTTTTGCTGAGAAAATTTCATTATAACAGTTAAAATCAAATCTTTAAATACACCACTTCCTAAAAACTTCAGCACAAAAAAAGCATATAATGAGATAATTGCTGCATATTAAGTATGCTTCAAACTCTTTCCAATCAGCTCCTTCACACTCTGAGTATAATGGCTGCTATTAGAACTGAATGACTTTTTAGAACCCTTTTACAATTGCGCTTTGTTCCTGCTGTGTTATTATGGACTCCCTGCACTCGCTCAGATTTGTTGAATCCAACAAAGCAGCTTGTTGCAGGTGGAATGGCACAGTTTGGAAGCTCTTATTTTATATAGAGAAGACTCCTAAACTCCTAAACTGCTCCTCTTTCAATAGATGTTTGACTGTTACTTTCTGCATTATATGACAATTAAATCTTTTTGAGAATCTTTAAATCCACATTTGATTAACTGCTTGTTGGAGGATGGGTAAATGCTGGCAATCAATCAAATCTTTACATTAAGCAATTTCTGTTTTGGCTTTAAAATTGAATATTGTCTTTCCGTTTCTCGCGAGGATTCTCATGCAGCTTTACCTGCTATTACAATCTCATGTGTCATTTCTAATGATGATTAAGTAAAAAAAAAATGTAATCTAATTCAGTGCCTAATGGCACTGAACTAAGGTTCTCTTGGGATAGGTCTATAACCCTAATACTTGAATTCTTTCAGAAGTATCCAAATAATTAGATGGTGCGTTAAAAATTCCTGTTTTGTAGTTACTAGTTTCATCAATGCATTAAAGTTAAAATAACTCAAGGTGTATATGATGAACATGTTTTAAATAATGAGTGTTCCTGTCTAGCATACAAGCTGCTTTAGAAATCTGGGAAGTGAAGATCAAATCCTACAGAGAGGTTAGTACAGGTTCTAACCAATAATTGATTATGAATTGAGCTTGATTGAGATAATTTGCTACAGAGAAACCAAATGAAATGCTGTCCATATCCACAAAAATAGCATGTAAATGAGTGCAAGAGGTCCTAGGTAATAATCTGAAGTTTCTTATGTCCAAATACACCTGCCAATATAGTCATTACTGGTGCATGGTATTGAAGATCATCTGACATGAATGTTCAGTATATCCCTCCATATCTTCTTTCCTTTCTTAATATATTATTTCATTCTTTTTTTCTCTCTTTCTTTGCTGTGCACTATGTCTGTACCAAGAAACAGACTAATAGCCTTCTTATCCATAAACACTAAATAAATGATGGCAGTTTGATTATCTACCTCATAAAAGTACTGCTCGCAGAAGATTCAAACAGTCAGAGGTTGTTAAACAGCGTAAGTCCAATTTTCCTTTCCAACATGCGCTATCTCATGGACAATCTTGTTGTCATGTCTGGAAGATCATTCATCCTGGAGAATGTGAACTCACTGGCAGCATAAGAAGTCAAGAGGGCAGCTTGTATTTACTATAATTAGTCTTTGCAAATGCTAAAGGGAACAATGCAGAGAAGAGACAAGTTCAGCTTTGGCCCTCAATGACAAAAAGCTGTCATTATGTTAGTTGTTTTAAAATTCTGTTTTTATGGCAGGTTAACCATAATTGCTATGCATCTAATATGTACAATACATACCCTAACACACATACACAGCTTATTTTTGTGCATTCGAGTATTTCTTATTTAGTAAGAGGCATTTTGTCTTGATAGCTCTAGCAATCAGAGTTCTATGTCAGATAGAATGTGGTGGTAATGTGGTAATGTAGCATTTGTTAATACCTCTGCTAAGGCAAGTAAGGGCTTGTTCGTTCTACACTGGGCAACACACAGCAAATATGCACACCACAAAAACCATGATTCTTTTATGTGTATGATGTGCCTTTGCATTTTTGTATTTGTAAATTAAAGTGGAACATTCATTAACAGGCAGAAATGTTTGTAGCAGCGTGTTTTAGAAATGCATCACAACGCATGTAATAGGAACACTAAAATGGATTTCAATGGAAAGAAGTTCCTTGTGTTTTTTTTTAATGCATGTGTTGCTAAAAGCATAACAGAAATGTACATAGTGGGAATGACCATTAATATGGCTTTACTAAGCAGTAATACTATATTTTACATTTAAAGACCTTATAAAACACAGCAAACAAACAGTGAACCATGTTTATAAGCAATGGAAGATTAATACCAATTACATACACATTATTTGGAATGTTTGGCAGCATAATAAATCATCATCAAAGATGACCAGACACTGGACAACACCCTGGCATATAGAGTATATAGAACACAGCCCTGCATTAGGGAATACAGTTTTGGATCCAGGGCTGACATATCAGACTAAAGAAAGGAAATGTTGTGTATGTGTTAAAGGGGGGTTTGGGGGGGTGGAGTCTCAACATCTATTGTTATCTTTATTGTTTAAGGCTAGGTACACATAGGCAATTTTTTCCGGCAGGCAGTGTATAACTGTCGGACTGACCGAAAAATCACCAGCTACCAATGTCTGTCGCCTGGACTGGGTGAAAAGGCGATCGGACGTGGCGGGAAATCACCATCACCACAAATTGGCCCATAGGCGACTGCATGATCAGTCTCAGTTAACTGTCTGCCACGCCGATTTTCACCACAACCAACAGTGGTTGGTCCCGGCCTGGTCCTTTCAGCTGATAATTTGCCATAGGCCTATTATTGAAATCCACTCTTTGGAATGGCTAAATGTATGCATTTTGGTGGAGGCCAATACATCTCAAGACTAGATAGACTTGTCTAAATAGACTGTGACTGTGTGCTGTGATGTAACAAACTTCCTGACATCTCAAGCTGGGTAAACACAGCAAAGATTTATAGCAGATGATAGACAGAATACATTGGAAACTCACTGTTATCTGCTATAAAATTAGCAACATGCATTCCAGATGCTCTCCCTGTACTTTGTATAGGGATATTTTATGGGTGGCCAGTAGCCATATTATGTTCCTATACTAAACTATAGGAGCCACCACAGCAGTGGGTCGTCAGCTGCAGGATTGTCCTTTTTTCTCCCATACATGTGGTCAGGTACCCACTTTTAGAGCGATAGTACAGCAACAAAAGATTTATAGGAATAGAAGAGAAATCTTAACTAACAGGAACCTGTAAAGCTCTTTAGATGTTATGTTTCTTAGAAAGTATGCACATACAGTTTATATTTATGCTTCGATTCATTGCTAGATTGCTTCAAACAGTTTCACAAGAAAAGGGAACTCTGCTACTCCGCCCCTAGATCTATGTTGTGTGCCCATGGTCCACTTTGGATATTACCTTTAAAACTAGAAAGGGAAAGTTTAAGTATAAACTTTGAATTTGGCTTGAAGGGCTGCATTTTAGAAGGGAATATGTGTGTTTGCTGCAGATTTTAAAACTTAATAATGGGAATGATGAGTTTGTAGTGAACGCTTGTTTGGGACATAAAAAACTTTTGTGTGTACCCAGCCCAAAGTTTGATCCAATCAATCAGAAAGCTAACATCTGATTTGTTAGGGCAAAATAGCACCATTTTCAATGATAAGAACTTTTATTGAATCTCTCTGTATCTTTTTGATGATTGGTCAAAATTTTTGACTTTAGTTACCCTTTAAGTATGGCTGCCACAGTAAGGTATAAGTAGATCAGTAGGTGTGTGAACCTGTGTCCGGTTGGGGGTTAAAAAAAAGAACTTTTTTGATGATTGGTCAAAAAAAATATTTTGACTTTAGTTACCCTTTAGGTATGGCTGTAACAGTAATGGAGGGGTAGGTCAGTAGGTGTATGTAACTGTGCCACATGGGGGTTAAAAAAACAAACCTTTTTTTTATTATTAATCAAAATTAATTTTTTTGACTTTAGTTACCCTTTAAGTATGGCTGCCACAGTAATGGATAAGTAAATCAGTAGGTGTGTGTACCTGGGTCTGGTTGAGGGGGTATGCCTTTTTTGTGTTTACAACCATAAAACTATATTTTATTGAGGATAAATCTAAATTAGTTTTTTTGACTTTAGTTACCCTTTAAGTATGGCTACCACCATAATGAATTAGTAGATTAGTAGGTGTGTGTACCTGGGTCTGCTTGAGGGGGTATGTCTTTTTTGTGTTTACAACCATAAAACTATCTTTTATTGAGAATAAATCTAAATTAGTTTTTTTTACTTTAGTTACCCTTTAATCATGGCTGCCACAGTAATGGATAAGTAGATTAGTAGGTGTGTGTACCTTGGTCTGGTTGAGGGGGTATGTCTTTTTTGTGTTTATAACCATAAAACTAACTTTTATTGAGGATAAATCTAAATTAGTTTTTTTGACTTTAGTTACCCTTTAAATATGGTTTCTATGGGAATGGAAAGTTAGGTCAGTAGGTGGGTGTACCTGGGTCTGTGTGGGGGGGTTGGGGTATCACCATTTGTATTTATGACCATGAAAAATATTCACATTCCACATTTGAGGATTGTTACCATTATAGTCTATGGGTAAAAAATGTCCGCAAATTCACAGATAACGCCGTAATGCTTCCGCAGATTCCTTAGCTAGAAGATAGCACACTTCTCCTATATGCCTCGCACATCTGTACCAAATTTCATGTCTCCAGATACGGTCCAAAAAATCGGAAGAATAAAACGGAAGAAGAAAAAGAAGAAAAAGAAATAGAAAGAACAGTAATTTGTCTTTTTCAAGCCAAATTAATAAGGTAGATGTTAATTGTATTGACCATTCTAGTCATATTATATTGTACTGTAGTATTTTTTTTTTTCAACAAATTTCTGGCTTAATACAATTTTTTTTTAAATTTAATAACTTGAAAAAAAAAAATTATTATTGATTATATTTGTATGAAAGTTTTTAAATTTTGATACTTACTGTGACATTAAAGACTGATATTTTAATTTGGGTTTACCTGGCTAATGGAAACCTATTATCATATTGTGAAATATTAGGAAATGGCAATACAACAGGACTTATTTATATCAGTTAAATAGAATGTACTGTTATTTGTAAAATTTTGTTTAACTATATATAAAATTACATCACTATTTTGTTTTTGTTGGGTTTTTTTGGTTCAGTGGTGTTAAAGGACAACTAAAGCCTCAGAACAACACTCTTTCAGAAGGAAGAGCACCTTAATATAAAATTAGTAATGTGTGTCTTACCTTTCATTTTGATATGGTTGTTGGGAAATTTACTGTAATGGGATTTTACAATTTATTAGTGCTTTTAGAGGGGATATTTTCAGATAAGATATTAACAAGCAATCGTGTAAATACAGGCTTTTGAACAATATATACGTGAAGATGAACAAAAATTTTCCTCCAATACTTACAAATTCAGAGAATGGAACAGTGCTCAGAAGGCTGAAGTAATTTAAGCATAATTGGTGCAGAGTGACGCAACAAACAATTGGCCATTAAATAAATGCATTGCAACAGCTCTGGGAAAAGGGTGTAAATCTTCTTGATGGGTCATCATGTTACTAAATCAGAAAGCTCAGTTGTAACCCCAAGAACCTTACAAGAAACAAGACACATGCTAACTAGGAAGAATTACAGATTTAATTGATTTAGCTTGCTTTTAGGGGCACTATGTCCATGCCAGTATTTAGTATTAGATATAGGGCAGAATAAAGGAATAATCTTGTTTTTATGATGTTAAAATTCATGTAGGATATAAAGTATGTAACACCTTTCAATGTATATGTTTTTTAATTCGTAAAGGAGAAGTATACTTTCTTAGTAGTAAGTTATCATTTATTTGATTATATAGGACATGGACATGTCTACCAAAACTGTACAAATCTACCAACCGTCTTCAAAAAGAGCAATTTACAAACTTACCTCCTGACATTTAAGCGATGTTCCAATAACCGCCTGGCCCGATAATTTTACAGTCGATATTACGATGGTAAACATGATCTGGCTAAGGGAACGTCAGCAGATACATTTGCTGCTCCACGCGACTTTATTATTATCATTTTGGATTTATATAGAGCCAACATCTTCTGTATCGCTTTACCATTACATGTATACATTCACATCAGGCCTTGCCCTGAAGAGATTACAATCTGTAAATAATCATTTATTTACACATACAACCCATCAGTATGTCTTTATGACTGTGGGGCAAACCAGAGTGCCCAGAGGAATCCCATGCAAGCACAGAGAGAAAATACAAACTCCTTGCAGATGTGTCCAAGGGTGGAATCGAAGTCAGGAATTCAGCACTGCCAATGTGACATTCGAGAATGATTGCAGACCAATTAGATCCAATCAGATACTTTCTGTGGTTACAAGTGTAAAGGCTCGTACAGACAATTATGTGCACAACCCCGCAACTGACTGATATGTGCGCCGAACATCCGTTTTGGCCGATAAACGTGCGTGTGTATACGCTCGGTCAGGGGTCGTTCGTTTATGGCCATGGAGGATTGACAAACGACCCCTGACCAAACATATACACGTGTGCGGGTCGTGCACAGAATCGTATGTCTGACGAGCCTTAAGGGGGAATAAAAGTCATAAAAACCACAGATTTTCTGTACTCAAGGATATTTTTAAAGTTTTCTTTCACAGATGAATACCTTTGGTTATGAAGAACTTGAGAGGTTGGTTAAGTGAGTGTATCTGTTTGTTGTCACATATTGCAGATGGATTCCAATGCAGTCGCATGTGTGGCCAGCATAAGTAAATAAAATATAAATTTGCAAATATTATGTTTCTGGTTTTCTTTAACTTGTTTTTGGAATTAAGCCTTCATTCGTAAATCAGTACCTAAGTATTTAAAGTCTATACCTTAAGGCTGGGTACATTACAATTTTACGGGGGACTAATATTTCTGCATATCAGTCGGCCGGGCTAAAAAATCTGGGATGAACAGGCGATCAGACACAGCAATAAATCACGTAACTGCATGATTGGTCGCAGCAAACTGTTAGCTGCATCTACTTCAGCAGTGATTCGTCGCGGACAATCGTTTGCTAGTGGCGCTGGGGAATGGATGGCCGGGATGAAAAACTGTATCATGCGTACCCAACAAAACCCTATAACTAAAGGAAATCTGTTGTAACTACTTCTATTCTCCACTAAATCTTAAATGTTTAGCATTGTGCTGCATGGCAAATCTGGAAGACTAATCTATCCAAAGCAATTATTTATATACACTTCTGATTCAACTGTGGGTTACATTAATGATGTGTTCTGTATAATTACACTCATAACATTTCTTTGATTGTCTGAAAGATTAAAGTTTTGAGGGACTAAAACAACGACATACTGAACATACTGAACAGCATCAAATTGCTGATGGCAGAATAATTTCCAAAAGAAAATTGAAGCACATATATGAAATTCAGGGTGACAGCAGACTGAGACTAGCCTTTATGTTAAAAGGCAATTCATCTGCACAATAACACACAGTAAATATGGGAAATCAAGGTTAAAGGGTAAACATTCCTATATCTGTGAAGGGTTTACAGTCATTAACCTTTTTATAACAATGCTCAGTAAAATATGCTGGCATAGGCTATTCTGCCCAAAGAGTTATATATAGCTGCATAACCAAGAATAACTGAGCTGATCCTAAAATCTCCTGAAGAAAATCTTTTGTGATGAGATATGTGTATTCTCAGCAGCCAACCAAACGGCCACACACGTGTGATTATAGCCTGAAACAGCCATTCATCACACACGCCATCTGCACATTAGTCATGTGCAACATTGCATGTCTGTAAAAGGCTTTAATTGTGCTACTATATTGCTGCCTGTTCCATTTCCATTGAGTGTTTACTCAGCACTAGTTTCTCAAGTAGCATTAGTCTGTCATTTTTAGATACTTACAGCATTTAAAGGGTTAGTTCACTCTCAAAGTGAACATTGGCTTTTAAGCTTTAAGTGAAGAATGGGAGGTAAACTAGTTTTTGAAGTCTTACACAGTATGT
>JAACNH010004290.1:0-24717 GCA_019447015.1 Hymenochirus boettgeri | reverse complement strand
AGTGAAGTTCCCTATCAGGTCCGCTGCAGACGAGACCAAGTTGAATGAAGTTCCCTATCAGGTCCGCTGCAGATGAGGATAGGCCTGGTTAGCGTGTTAAGAACAGCTGTTCACAATTGTATGTATTTTTATTAAAACAAGCATCACTTTTATGTATATTTTGTGTATACTTAATTTAATAGATGTTAATAGTACGGAAGAGGCCCCCTAATCTGCTTATTCAAACCGTGCCAGTTCTCCCCACAGCATTTGCCAATAAACTAGGGTTCAAACTATGTTACCAGCTATTAACACCAGAATAAAAAAGGCATTGACGGCCGCAAACAGGGGAGGGTCATTTTCCAACATGTAAATCACTCAGCCTTACCATTTTACCTCGGCTACTCTCACCTAGCAAACACCAATGCAAGGAAAACCTCACTTAGCTGGCACACCCTGGCGTGATTTTGGTGCATTTTCGCATTGACAAATTTTTATAACATTGCAATCGCGCAACCGTACGCAATTACGTGATTTTGGGTGGGGTGTCGATTGCGCACTCCGTTCGATATGCTTGACCTGCGATCACCCATTTTTATCTCAATCGCATGCAATTTCATATCATATCTCAAAGTTGAAATAAGCACCGTGTGGCCGGCCATGCCCGCAGTGTGTTTTAAAAATGGCACTAGGGGGGAAGGTAACCATGCGATCCCGATGGGAAGAACATGTTGCCATTTTTTGAATTATTCTCATAAAACCCTTTAATGAGATTGGGGCGAGCACTCTACTTTCTCTTCTATCTAGTTAAGTGCTTAAACCCAGCTTCAATAGGATAGAGTGTCAGAGCAAGACCAGGCAGTAGAGAGTAGAAGCCAATTTCTTCCGTTATCTTCTGCCTTAAGAGATTATCATGGCACTTTTTTAAAAAAGAGTTGCCCTGTTTGTCATTTGCAGCACCACTCAGAGTGTTACCCTTTTTTTCGGTCCACTAGTTAGAAAACATTTTCTAACATCTGAATGGTTGTTTCAATTGCTCTCCCTACCTCATCATCCTCAAAAAAATTTGCACCCTCAGATTAAATAAACCCGGATTGTGTTTTTCCCCCACCCCCCAATGCTGATTTTTTAATGTAAAACTTGTTTACTTTAATACCCATCAACCTACTGGATTCACTGTCTGAAGTTAGGTTCTACTATGTGTGTTGTTTTTATATGGTTGCAGCAATTAAAATATACTGGAAATAGTTAAGACTCTGTTCCCCCTATATAAACTTTTCATTCTGAATCTATGCGGTCTTCGGTTCCATTGCCTGTTTGGATGTCTGTACATACTAGTGGGTTAAACACTACGTGTTTATATTAGTTTTGGTCACCAGGATTATAGTGGTGTAATAATCAACCCAGCTTGGGCAGAGTACACTTTCCTCATTTGTGTCCATCATTCCACCTAACAGTCCTTCCTATATCTCCATCATGTCCACCCCTCATGACCTTATTCTATCCCCTTATGGCCCACCTACAGGTCCTTCTTATATCCCCATCATGCCCACCATACAGGTCCTTATTATATCCCATCATGCCCACCTCCATGTCCCTTATTATATCCCATCATGCCCACCTACAGGTTCCTACTATATCCCATCATGCCCACCTACAGGTCCCTATATATCCCATCATGCATGCCCGCCGCTACATGTCCTATTCTTCACATCATGCCCACCTACCGACCCTTACTATACCCATCATCTCCACCTACAGATCCCTATTCATATCCCATCCTCCCACCTCAGGTCCCTTTTATATCCTCATCATGCCCACCTACAGGTCCCTATTATATCACATCATGCCACTACATAACCGCTTATCTATTCCATCATCCCACCTACATTCCCTATTATATCCCATCATGCCCACCTACAGTCCCTATTATTCACCGCATCATACCCATCTACAGACCCTTACTATATCCCATCATGCCCACCTACAGACCTATTATATCCCATCATGCCCACCTACAGGTCCCTATAATCACATCATCCCAACTAACAGACCCTTCTATATCCCAATCATGCCCACCTCAGGTCCCTATTATATATCCCACATGCCCACCTACAGTCCTATTATATCTCCATCATGCCTACCTCAGGACCGTACTATATCCATCATGGCCCACCTACATACAGTCCCTTACTATATTCCCATCATGCCCCTGGTCCATATCACTGTCCCCTTACCTTACCTTTGTAATCATTACTAAACCCCCTTTGTCTCCATTAAGGAGCCCCTCCCCAATTGCCTTTAGGCCCCCCCGGCGCATTGAGCAGAAGCGGATTACAAATCTCCCCTCCAGATGTAAACCGAGGTGCCGCTCTTTTTGTTTTGTGCTGCGTGCCGGATGGAGTGTGTCCAGCTGAGACAACGCGTCTCCTTATTACAATCACAAAAGGAAACAAGGGAAAGCAACAGTTTGGGAAATGGGTCCCGCCACATGTGCCAGACCCTAAACAACAACATGTGGTCAGAAGACATCAATAGCCCCCCCGCCACACACACAATGGCTGCTCCGCCCATCCCCACGGTCGCTCCCTCTTCAAACGCTGCGAGGACTCTGAGCTTTGCTTGTGCCTGGGTCTGATTGGTTCATATCATGGGACAATGGGCCCGGGGGTGTTGATGCATCTCACTACGCTGAATTAGGCTTTAGAACATTGACTCAAATAGGAAACTCGGTGTCCCCTCTGGTTATGACCAGTCGGTATAGCCCTTGGCCAGTCAATGCCATCTGCACAGGGGGGGGGACCACAGGACTTATCCCTAGCACAGGCGATGGGGATGGGTAGAAGTGTGTGGGTTGGGGGGGGGGGGCAACGTTGGTCGGTTATGAATGGGAGCTGGTCACACATTGTCTCCCTATTGATGAATTAAAATGAATGGATTGAAGGGGCAATTACAGTAATTTCTATTTAAAAAAGCACATGATCTTAGTAGGCTGAACACTGTATGCTTGAATATAAGGAACCTGTAAAGATTATCAACCAGAGTACGGCCAGATGCCCCCCTGCCGGCATGGCTTTCTGCCTACCTTACCTGCTGCAGGATTACTAAAACAATGTTTCCATTGAGGGGGGAGGGGCTGTGGACATTGAATCATTAGAGCCTGACATCATAAACTGGCAGATCTGCTGGGGATTTGTATATTTGTTTTATTCCCTCCTTCCCAAACATGTTAATTATTGGTTTTAGATATGGAAATTGATAAGAATGATAAAAAAGGTAGAACCATGATTATAGGCTGAGCTGAATTTATTGAGGGAGCAGTGTGAGCAAAGCATTGATTAGCTGATTTCCCACCCGGATATGGTTGCTATAGGGATGTAATAATCAATGTATATATATACCATAATATATACAGGGAGGTGCACACTCCAGGAAAGCTTCAAACCTCTTTATTCAAGTGCGCAAAACCATTTCCACACTGTTTCGGGGGGTTAAAGCCCCCTTTGTTCGTTGATAAACATGTTTTTTTCAGCCACTTTAATAAAAGTTGTTTGAAGCTTTCCTGATTGTGCCTCCTTTAAACATATACATTTGAATCCTAACGGAGTGCAGTGTTCTCCCCAGACTTTTTTTCCAGCTGGGTGGCATGACAAAGTAGCCGGGTGAGGTAGGACGTGGTAAATTTGGTGTTGGGGGAATGCACTGCTTGGGCCATTATATAGGTCAGGGTGTCTACTTTTTCGTCCCACTAGATTTGTTGAAACTTGACTCCTCCCAGCATTCCGTGGTTGTAGAAAATGCAGGGAGTTTAGTTAGGCAGCATCTGCAGGAGTTTGTAGTTCGGCAAGCATCTGCATGGAGTTTGTAGTTTGGACAACATCCTGAGGGTACCCAGATGTAATATGGCACACAGCACATGTGCCACACCATTTTTGTGGCCTAAGGGATCTTGAAAAGCTAGTTAACTTGCTTAAATAATCGTGCATTGTAAAAAAGTGGTCTGGATTGGTGCAGTTTTGGCAGGAGGGCTGCCTATTGGTACACCTCTAACTACATCTTAAATTCTTTTAAATAACAATTGGTCCTCAAGAATTCTTTACCACCGGTGGCATGAAAAATTAGCCAGGGGGAGCCCCGCTAAAAGACCTGGATGAGACAATGGATGTTGGCACAGAATATAGGGGTTGCACCTCACAACCTTACCTGCCTAGGACCTCCTTGACTTGTATTGGATGTAAATATAATAAGGTAATGGGCACTGATCAATTGACATTTGTGAGAAGTGTATTGCTGGCTAGTCATTATTTAATATACGAGGGAAATTCCTGTAGGTGTCGGTATAAGGGCAGACGGACACAATCGCTTGTTGAGTAACTTATGGCCCTAAAACCGGGTGTATTGTACATATTGCTCATGGTACAGAAAGTAATGCTTAGTATTTCAGCATGATTTTTTATTGCCCTCGGATTGGATTTCTTCTATTTCTCAAATCTGCTTAAGATTGATAGTGCAAGTTGGTACAATGGAATCGCTTTGCCTAACAGATTTGCGATCAGGGAGTATTGATTGATTGGATTTACAGTCGGTGCACGCATTGTTGTATGCAAAGTTAAGACAATGGCGGCTCTGACTCCTTACCTCAGCTCTTCCCTGGACTCACTCCATGTGCTATACACTGGGGATGCCTTCTCCTAACCACAAATGCCAAAAATATAACAAAGGGCTGCAAAACATAAGTCTGTTAAAAGTCCAAACGTTATTATATACAAGTTAAAAAGGGTTTTAGCAATGGTGTCTTAGCCCCCCACAAACATAAAAAACACAAGGTTTACCTGACGCGTTTCATACGTCCTGAGAGTCCTAATCATAGGTCTGAAATGATTATGAATATGATTAATGACTCTTCGTTGATTCCAAACCGTGAGGTAAACCTTTTTTTCATGTGTTTTTTTTGTTTGCTAAGACACATCTGCTAAAAAACCCCTTTTAAACTTATATATAATAAGTTTGACTTTTTACAGACTTATGGTGCTGCAGCCATTTGTTATATTTTTCTTACTATTGTGTAGGGGCTTGTAGGGTGCAGAACAGCAGGTTTGACTGTGCAATTTATCGTCCTCCTTGGCAAGCCACAGTAGATGGAGCATCATAGAATAACATCTTTCAGTATTCCTGTTCACAGTCAAGTATATACTGAAAAGGATAAACAAATCAACAACTTCTATGTTTCTCTCTTTGAAGATGGATTGTGCTGGTTCCTGTTGAGTATGGGCAGAGAGACTGAGAGAACAAGCTCACGGTGAAAGAATCAGACAGAGGTTCCACCAATTCCAAGACTTAGTAAAAAGTGACGGGGAAAATAGGTGAACCAACAAGGGGTTGTTTTTACCAAAGCCCCCTGAAATAGTCACAGGGTTCCCCCTGTGCATGCTAATTGGATTGGGTAACTAGAATTGGGACTGCAAGTTTCTAGGTTTTTTCTGAGGCCATTCTGACTTAAATAAAGACAATGGATAGAAACTAGAGTCTGTCCTCTGTGCCAGTGGTACCACACCTTTGATGCTCAGTTACTTGCTGTTTTCTGCCCATCCCATGGCCAAAACTGTTTGATGTCCCCGGGAATTGCTAAAACCACTATGTCCATGGTCCCTGAATTTGGCAACCAGGCATAAAATACAAGGAGGGTAAAATAACCGATAACATTGGTGCAGTACTGTATGGCATTGATAATGAACCAACACCATGTTTATAAACAAGTCCCACCGTGTAATAAAGGGATATTCTGTGCTTTTATACAGTCTGGAGCAGCCGTGGACTTTAAAGTAGATGAATGTTTATATTTCATTTGTTTTTGCTCTTTTTTTGTTTGTTTGTTTGTTTGCATTGTATGCTTAGGTACTTTGTTGCACAACTGCCACCCTCTTGTTGTTTGGTTTTGTAAATATTTGCAGTGGCAGTTGTCTTGCATTTTCAATGACCTCTTCTGCATCTGTTTTTTTTTTTAATTTGCCGTATCATTGCACTCCTGTTGACTTCTATTGTAATGTCAATCATTTATTTCATAGTACTAAACAGTAGTAGAGAATTGTACCGGGTTAAAACCATTGATGAAAGTAACGGTATCTTGACTAATAAATAATACTATTTATTGGCTAACTTAATAATTGACATGCAATCTTTTGAAAGTGTCCTATGTACCTTATGATATAGCTATCAGGATCATTTTCAGGTTATTCCCATGGATCTTTGTTTAATTATAAGCATATACCCACATTTGCTTTCCATTTTAAAAGTACCTGTTAAATTAATATCATATGTGGAACATAGTTCTAAACTAAAAGTGCATTATAATTTCTGGTACTGTATATGAATCTCTTTCGTTAAAATGTGTTATCTATGTTGCCTAGCAGTGAGGTCCTACAAATTAAATGGGAAATAAAGTTCAGCCTGTCTGTAAAGGGTTTCTTTTTCTTTCGCAAATTGTCCACTTGGCCCAATCAAGGACATTGTTTTGTTTCAAATGACAATCTCCAGGTTTATGAGGCATAAGTTCCCCTTTAAGGTTTTGTGGAGAGCTGAGGGGGATCAACGTGAGCGGTATATTTTCTGTGGTACTCTGCTGAGTGCTGGCTGCGATTGTAGCTGATGCAGACCCAGGTACCTATAAACCAGGATGAAGTACAGAAACCTCAGGCAGATGGTAGCTTTTTATTCTTTCAAACAAAGAAAGAATCTTTCATTTTGACTTACATGTTAGTCACAAGTAAACCAGATGGGGGTTTGGGGGTGAAACCTGCATCTAATCGTATGTTCCCTAGATGCAGGGGTGGGTGGGTGAATAATAATAAAATTTACATGGATAGAAAGGGAAGGAAAGGATCCCTATAATGGAAAATTGAGGGGGATAAGGGAGTGTGCTGGGCTTAGATCATCAGGTTGAAATATTAGCATCCAGCTGCATGAATTAGTATCCCCAGCCATACCCCAAAGCCAGCTGGGCCATCACAACAACTTACATAGACGTATTTCCCTGGCTGTTTCCTAGATATAATAACTTCTTAATTCTTAAGCACAATAGGTATCCGATCCATGACTAGGAAAATGATATTATCCACTGTACGTGATATATATATACCAGTCTGTAGTAACGGAGACCCAAATATATTGATGTACAACAAATTGAAATTTTCTGCGCTGTAATTGTTGTTTTGTATCTATTTAAAAATAATACTGAACCCTATACCTGTTTAGTTCGAGTGATCAAGGAATTATAAGATTAATTAATTAGATGAAATGACTACAATGATTTGAGTCTAAATCATTCCCCCACCAGTGAATTAAGGGTTAATCTAACACTTTGTTAATGTTAATACTATGTAATAGTCCCGGGCTGATCAAATGAAGTGACTGGGGGGAGTGCGGAGGGGGAGACAAATTGGGAGGTGGAAATGGACGGGGAGGTCCCAGATACTGGGTATAAAAAAACTACCAGTGAAGCATGGACATCAGTCCACCCTGAATAGATCGTGAACAAAGTTGAAGGGAGCTCATAACGAAACCAACAGTCTGAAAAACTTTAAAACAAATAACCCCAACTGTGTCTGTTCCAAACCTCCTGTCCAACAGTCCTTCACCGTGCATACCAAAACCTCAGTCCCATAGAAGATTCCACCAGGACTGGCACAGACCCTGTAATATGCAATGGATTTCCTCCTCTTAACACTGACTGACCCAGGAGATCACAGTCTCCTCATCCAGGCTATAGGCACTGTTTCTCAGCACCATAATTTTCTCAAGAATTGTTCTTAAAACTAATGAGTCCTCATGGATCCGCCCTCCCTGTTCTTTCGCTGTGGTCCGGTTGCTCAGCCCCCATCGTGAGTACCTTGTAAAAAATGATGGAAACCATCTTTCCCATGTGGTCGGTGGCACAGTTCACAATTATTGTGTTCGTTGTTGGCCTTTTGAGTCTTTTGAGTACAAATTGGTTAATACACTGTTTACACATTCACATTTGTCACTTCCTTAGTTGTGTACTCAATAAAAATGATTTTTTTCTGCTATGCATTTGTATGGCAGCTATGTGGGTGTGTATAACTGTCTTGGTGTGTATGGGAATGGCACTGCAGTTCGTGTGGTGTAATGTGTGCAAATAAAGTTTAGTGATTTCTCTATTTGGTAAACTAGAAGTTTTTTTGGCGTTAAAGTTATTACCCACAGACCGTCATACTTCCCTGATTTATAGAATCCCAGAAAAGGACATGTATATGTGGCACCATGATTATAATCATGGCGCCCGGCCTTTATTTGTCGCCCTGTAATAAGTATTTAAAAGGATGAGTATAGTATTCCATAACTTTAATAAACACATTTTGCCTCCCCCATATGGATCAGCGCCCAATGTTTTGTTTTTTTTACAGCTGTGTTTTACAGATATATGTTATAATCCCTATGCAAATTACACAATTCAGTTTTAATGTCCAACGTACTTGGTGTTCCTAGATTTTTACAGATTTGTGTGTGCATTTGCATTATTTTATAAACCCCTATCTCCCATGTCCTGCCACGGTGTGTATACACACAAGTGCGCCGATTCATGCACAATAACAGTGTTTTGAATTTTAAAATTTCCATAGAAACAGAAGATTTTTAGTGCAATTCTGGTTACTGATGTCACAAAAAAGACATAACTCACTGAGCTCATTGAATGTTTTCTACTATAGGTCCTCCTGTGCTGTAAATTCTTTTATTCCCTCTCTCTCTAATTCCAACTTACTGAATATGTTGACTTCCTGCTGTTGGTTATATGATTCATTTTGCATAAAAATAATTTTTTCAGACCTTCTATCCGTTTTCCAGTGATAACAATTTTCCTTTTCTGCCCCTAGACAATTCAGCTGGGAGTTTTTGAGCTAAAATCCATTCATTAGCAGTCCCCGTCCAATGGTGTGTGACTGTTCAACCTTGTCACCTTTCTTCCGTGTATTGCCTGAAGCCATGCTCATCCTGTGGTGTCCCGCCAGACCTCCTTGTATACCTTGGTCCTGTAAGTGACATCCTTCCTGCTGATAGTGGATCCATCTCAGATAGCCGCCCAATTCGTGTTTCCTTTCACTTCAAGTGCCGGTCAGAAGTCTTGTTGGATTCTAACGGTATAACTATAATGTGTTTTTCAACAGAAGAGCACATGATATTATTTTATTGTCAAATTGGATTTACATTACTACATGTGTGGACACAGGGCCAGTTTTCAAAGCCAATCTCGAACCCCACAGTTTGTAACCATGTCTTTCATGACACAATCTTGAAAGCTACAGCTTCTGAAAACTAAGTAAAGCATGCTAAAAGATGAAGCTGGAATTATTTTTTTCCTGAAGGGTCAACATTTCAAATCATAAATTGCAGCAATTTCCGTTGTCCATGTGGCCAAACTATATCCACCATCCAGTAGCTAATATGCAGAGGAATCAAGAATAGGTTCATTGAGGTTCATTGTACTAGCGACTGTTAGAATTGATGATCAATATGCTTCATTTACTGATATTCATAGCTGGCCAGTATCAAATAAGGTATATGATGGACAATAATAAGCTTTATTTCTTTTCAAACTTGTCTCTGTACACATGGAAATCCTAGGCCTGTGTAGGTATAAACTAGATATCCATAAACACTGGATCTTTCCAGACTTTAAGACAGTCTAATCATTCTGTTTGATATTTAATAGAAACCATCACCATTGCCAGCTGATTCCTTTTAGGCATACCGTATTCATAGCTAAGCCACCTGACATTGTGGTGGAATATTTCCAACATTTATCATTTATCTGTTACAAACATTTTAAATCTTCTGCATTATAACATACTTTTAATCTGTGACCACCTCTCCAATCTTTTGGTCTCCATACACTTAGTGAGCTCAAATATGGCTGGACCAGTTTAATGACTTCAGTTATCTGCTCTAACCTCATCCAATAGGTGCTTGCATCAAGGTAAGATGTGCAATTAATTACTTAGTCCGTTGTAACCAAGACAATGTGGTTTAGGTTTTCCTCCGTTTTTCTTCCATATAGCACCAAATCACATTTGTCTAGGTATAACTTATGTATCTCATTATGAACATACATTTCCAATCATGTTCATATCATGTTTCGCAAAAACATTCCTGATTCATATTTTTTCATTTAATCCAACATATTTCCATACTTCCCATGTTTTTATTAAATCTTTAATTTCGTCCCCTCCCAATCAGACATTCAAGACATTTTTTCCATCTGTGTTTAACAGTATTAGCTTCATTTGGAACCCCCCCTTGTCATTTTCCTGTTGATACCAACAGACACGCCAACATTCAAGCTCGAGCAAATACAGTACACGGAGCTAATGAATAAAGAGGTTTAAAGATTTTGCATGTGTTTATAATCTTCAGTAACCACTCAGACGTAATTACTGATTTAGATTATTCTGATTGTAAGCACGACAAAAGTTTGTCAACCTTTTATCTCACAGCCAATAATGTTTAACATTGTACTACTCATTATTGTTTCCTGGTCACAGAGTTCAAAGTATTAAATTGGAAGTTTGGTACGGTAATTCGTGCTTTGAATGACTTAATCTAACAGTCCTGAAACTTTTATAACTAGTGCTGAGGTTGATCAGTTTCTTGGGTGCAGCCTAGCAACTTGTTGTCATTATTCATACGTTTAATAAAAATGTGATTACTTTTGGAAAATGTGCAGTTTTGTTGGGTACCATAGAAGTATGCACCTATTAACAACTATAGCGAACTGTGTTCCTTACTCTCTACTAACTCTGCATATACCTCAACAGTTTCTTACAGTTTTTCTCTCTCTGTCGTTTGCAAGTTATCCTACTAACATCCTCATGTTTAACAGACATCTGATCTCTGTACTCCAACCTAATTTTAACATAATACCAAATAGCTATTGCCCCACACATATTGAATGCTTCAACATTCATGTATAGTTCTCGTTTGCTGTCTCCTTTTTGAAACATCTCAGTGTGTGCCATGCTTAAATACATGTATTTCTTCTCACGTTTACGTCTTTGTCATTCAGGGTATTTCCTCCCTATTATTAGAATCCTGGAAGCACAAACGTCGGCAGAACAGTCCCACAGGTAAATTTTCATTTTTTTTTTCTACCAGTTCTTTGGCATAAGGTCTGTAAATGACTATACAAAATTACTGCTCATTCACGACTAGGCCTGACACTATGTGCCCTTGTGGAACTGCAGATGGATCCACATGGTAGGCCAATCCTTATGGATTGCCTTATCTATGGGTTAAATGCATTATTTGAACAATTACTCGCCTATGTTTCTCCCTCTAGTGCCCCTATTAGAATGGCCTAGAAACACTTATTAAACCCTGCTCAATTCCTTGGTAGTTGGCATCTGAACTTCTTTACTTGCATTGCTACCACATGTTGTAATCCAACCTGTATGTAGCGCCCCTTCTCTCATCTTATTTCCTTGACATTGCCCACTGTAGTTACTACTGTATCATCTATTCCGACGCATTGAGTTCTTCAGTCCAATGTGCCTGTAATTGTACCCTGCGTGAGATGGAGGTACAGCAGTATTATTTGTAAGTGGGTTTGAGGTAAATGGAAGACAATCCTAAGTTTGGTGTATACCTTATAGGGTTGTATCCAATGTGCCTATTGACACATCCTTGAAGCATTTCCTTGCATAAAGACATTTTGTGGAGGAATGTTTCTAAATATGTTTTCCTTTTCCAGCTTTTGACCTGAATTGACTATTTTAAATCTAGAATAATTAATTAACAAAAAGCACTAAACTTTTTAAAAGTGCGCAAAAAATAAAATTTTGGATAAATCTCACATCAGATAATAGGAACCTTCCTTAAGTTTTCTTAGACACTCAATATTTTATGTATTCCTCTTCCATGTATTTTTTTATAACCTTCGCCTTCTGACTCGGCATGAAATCTTGTATCGGGATTCTTGTGCTCCATCTTAACTCCTCTCCGTGTCTGCACCTCTCTCTCCAGTGTAAGCTTTTCTTTATATACTCTTCCTACTCTGCCAGAACTGGCTCTCACCTCTAATTCTCAAGGTCCTGTTACTTTTAGATTGTATCGTTCTATAAAAGCTAAAACTAAAGATATAATATCTGCTTCTCTCACAGAAAACCTGACATCTACTCAGCAATCGCCTGGTCACACGTATCCGTTTGTCTGTTGGGGAGGACTGGTCCAAGACATAACACCTAGGACAGCAAAGTGAGTGGCGTTCTCTTACCACTCAACGTCCTTGCGATGTCATTATTATGGAGACGCTCTCTGATTACTGGCAGACCAAGGATGACAACGTTTGCCATTACACCGTGTGACCAAGATGGCAACTCGTTTGTGTCTGGGCTGTATGAAAGGAGAATCTTGTTCTGAACGTAAGTATAGCTAATTTTAATTGTCTCCCTGTCCTTCATTCTGTGGACTGTTTTATCCTGACATTAACCGTTTAAACCTTAATTCAACAACCTCTCTTTCAAGCCTTAGCAGTGATGCCTGGAGTATAACATTCTCTGCGTTTATCCTGAATCCAAATTTCTCTTGGCCGGTCTTGTATTGGTACCGCGCCAACATGTTTTAGTTTATGTTCTGAATAGTTCTCTGATCTTCATTCTACAGCATATCTACAGCCTTTTGCCATACCCCAGACTACAAACTTTTAAAATGAGCATTGATTTGCCGGTATTTTCAAAAATGAACCTTTACTCAATGAACTGTTTTATGTACAATTTTTATTCTTTAGCCTATTATCCCCTTAAAGTGTGGGGGCCTTTGTTGCCAGCCCACAGAACGTCAGCCTTAGATAAATAAGGCTACTTAGAACATATAATGAGGCTTGACTTACATACTCTTCAATTCAATTTTCAGATGAATATTTACACAGTTTTAAAAGTGGGGTTGCAGAAGCTGTTTGCTGGTGCAATGGAAGCAAGTACTGGTTTATCAGAAAGAAATTCTTAATGTCCCTTCACTCCTGGCGAAGTGCTTTTGAGATGAATAGAAGAGGCTTGGTTGCATATGGTGTTAACCAGAGTTGTTGTGCGAGGCAAGGACGATATAATATTGTAGTGGTGATGGGGCAAGGCCTTCTCACAAATCTGTTTCTTATTGTTTTACTACACAATAGAGACAGACTGCCTGTATAAGTTTTCCAGTCATCTCCCGCTTCAACCACCACTCCCTCCTCCACATCAGCAGGTCTCTTTCTTGAATGCTTTATGTAAATGCATGTCAGTCAGCAATAGGGAAAAAAAAACTGTTCAGCTTGAAACAATAAAGATTCAGTGCAGAAAAGTGAAGAGAGATGATCAAAGAACAAAACGTGAAGGAGCAAAAATCTACTGATACCAAGTTTTGCCATGGCTGATGTATGAGAGTATTCAAAGGGCACAGGACGGAATAAATAGAAATCTCAGACACAATCAGTGGGAATAAAAGACTTATAAGCAAGAAATAAACTCATTGACAAAAGAAAATGGAAGTTTTGTAACCCCTTGTATTTTTTCAATAATTGGTATTTTTATTCAGTCTTGTCGGACTGATGTTTATTAGATTATTATCATCGGTGGCAACGTAATTTTGGTAGAAGGATAATCTAGCCCCTGGTGATTTGGAATAGGTGATGCTATCAGTCACACATTTACCATTCAAGCCCAAACGTCTGTCATTGTGCCAGTCATCATACACCACAGACAACTAGAGGGCGGATATGGTCCTAATGTCACCTGAACAGAAAGCCCTTAGAGGTTGGTCCTTTGTAATGCTGTGGCTTGCTGCACATGGGCATCTCTTTGGCTTTTGGTCTAATGATAGTTATTCCCCTGTCCAGAATGTTCAGTCCCGACCCTGAAAAAAGCTTGTCCTCACCCCTTTATTACGTGTTTTTGTAAATTCACCATAAGTGGCATTAAAGCTGGATTTACACGTGGGTAACACTTGTACAAAGATGTATGGTGTGTGGCCTCTCAATAATTCTTCTTGCATGAATCAAGATCTGGTAATATGATCTAAATAGCAAAATCCAAAATCTTCTAGTTGAAGAAGCAGCTAACATTTGTTAAATTACTTATCTATACTTATTATTACTATACCTCTGCCCCATGAGGTTTAATATCATGTTATCCAGTCATCACTTCTGTTACTTTCCTTGCATGAACCATAGTGATACTTGCCCACCAAGGGACACTTGGAATACTTTTCATTCTGTATTTCCTCTCCTCTCTATCCAATCCTCCCTTTGTGATGCTTAACACATTGGCAAAGAAATACAAGACTTTGCCATAGGAACCTTTTAATTTGTCTATAATTTTAGTACACAATTTATTCATGCTAATTCTTTTTAACCCATGTTGATTACAGGTGATTTTTTTTGCAGCTGCTTGTCTGAAGGGAAAGTAACTATGGCCTATAAATATATGAGAAACCCTAGTCATGACTGTGTTTTGTTTATTCCTCTTAATCTATTGTCTGCTTGGATGTCAGTGAGTTCTCCATCTGCTTTTGCTAGGTTCCTGGGTGATAAATGTCCCCGTATGGGAATGGCAGGAGATTTGTGCAATAATGTGTGCGTTACCCTGGGTGCGCCACATGGATCGCTGCTCTACAGCCATGGCAGTGTATCGTGTCAGGATGGCTGGGGGAGGGCTCGTTTGTGAACCAGGATTAAACTATGCCAACCATCGTCCATGCCGCAACGTGAGCCCAGCTCTCATATACCGGCAAGGAAGCTACTCCATGCAACGCCGTCCTGGGTACACAGGGACCAACTGTGAAATAGACTACCAATGATGTGCCAGTTATCCATGCAAGATGGAGGCAGCTGTAATGTAAGTGCTCAGTGTGAATATATTTCTAAATTTAGATTATCTAGAGTCATTTTTATAGGGATTTTCAGACTGAATTTGGTTTTACAACTTAATTAGGTTATATTGCTTGGAGTGACCACATTATTAATTATGTAGAGACAACCAGCACACGTTATTCAATACAATAGTACTATAACTGCACGTTGCTATGGAATCGATGGCCTTGTTTAGATACGTATAATTGGATTGAATGAATAATAATTATTTATGATGAATTATCCCCATAAAATCTGTCCTAAATTGTATCCTTAAAATACACAAGAGCCATAAATATCCTGTAAAGGTTTCTTCGTCATCATTGTCGTGTAACTAAACTTGTATTATCCATAGGAATATTTTCTACCTATTGTAAAATGTAAGCGTATTATAAAGTCTCCTTGGAATTCAATGACTCTACTGTATATAGAAGCTTCCTATACAGCAATGAGACACCTAAGTGAGGATAAGGAATATTAGAAGCCAGTGTTGAAGTTCTGCCTTCTGGACTTGGACAGTCTTCCTTTCAGCGTTGGATGGCCACTGGGCCGATTTCCCTAACACAGCCTGTACAGCCATGCGTCCAGTAATATTTGCTTCACACTTTTTTAAATTTCTAATTTCCTTGTGAAGTAAAATTGACTTAGATAGCATTGTGTATTGTTAGGATAATATAAACTGCTGTTTATACTCTCTACCTGTGCAATGTATCTGTAACAAGGCTATATAACCTATTTTTCTATTAGAGTTTGAATTTTTATAATGGATGTATCAATCTGCCAGTTATTTTTAACTTTTCAATGGCGGTAGACTTAAAGTCCATTTCTCCAAGACGAAGAATAATACAATATATATATTAAACAGAAGCCAGAAATCTGTATAGATGCAAAGATTGTATTTACTTACACTGAGGCACACTCCCAGACTAATCAGGGACATGTAATAAAATTTCTTATCGTTAAAAGTGGTGCTAATTTTGCCCCAACAATCAATGTTATTTACCATTTGAAAGCTAACATCTGATTGGTTTGTGCAAAGTTAAGCACAATTTTTAATGATAACTTTCATTACATCTCCCTGAATGTCTTTCCTTTATTTAGCCAAAAGACTTTTGTATTTTATACGTCTTTAGCAACCATGTAACAGCACTTATGGCTGCACATCCCTCCTAGTGCTTTATGGCTGCGCCAGACCAGCCATTATACATTTTAAGACTTTACAAGCTTCCACAAACTGAGCTACTGGTTTTACAGGTGGGCTACGTATTTCTAAATTTGATTACATAAACTCTGGAGTGTTTTGTTTGGGTAATTGTGATCTGCAAATCTGAGCACAATACTTTTGTGTTTAGTTGCATATTATAACATTACTAATCACCTTTCACCCCTGACCCTTTGAAACTTTGGTGGTGTGAAGCTCCCAGATTAACAAGTGACACTAGGCAAGTACTATATTACGGTATAATTTGTGTTTATTAGCTATACTTGTGCCAGATTTCTTACTGATTGTAATTGTTTTGCTGCAAGAGGCAAATTACATTTATACCAATAGTAAAAAAAAAAAATTTTTTCTTTTAAGGAATATTTCACACAGTCCACGCAGTTCACACAGATGAAAAAAGGTTTCGTGTGTGATATCTTTAATATTTTTTTTTTAAATTAAGAAGGGTGTAGATATTAAAGGAATAAGTTCACACCAAAAAGTGAACTAATTCATTTAAAGCAGTGATGACGACCCGAGGTAAAGGACCCATTCCTTACCTCCGTCACTTGACCAGGATCCAGGACCTCACGCACGATCCACCGCAGCTCCTTGACAAAACCCAACTGCTTTCCTGGTTTAGTTTTTTTTTTTCACTAAGGCGCATGCTCATAATGCACGCTATATTAAACTAAACCAGGAAGTGGTCGGCAATTTTCACTGAGCCGCGGTGGATTGTGGCATGAGTAACTATACTTACCTTCCCATCCTGGATCCTGGTCAGTGATTGAAGAACGGAAGGTAAGGAATGGGACCTTTACCTCTCGGTCTTCAATTACTGCTTTAAAGGAATAGTTCCTTTTTTGTGTGAACTATTCCTTTAATAATCTACACCCTTCTACTTTTTAAAAAAAACATTAAGATATCACACAGAAACCTTTTTTCATCTGTGTGAACTGCTTTGGACAGTGGTTTATTTTAGGCCCTATGTTAGATTATTGTGGACCATAAGTGGTTAAAATACGGAGTATGTAAGCCGCAGTGGACTACGTTCACACGAGTGGACTGTTTGAATTTGTTTTTTATTGTGATTGCCGGTAAAGTCTTCCATTGGCAAACCACTACCAAAGCCACCTGTGTGAAAAGCCTAAAGCCGTAATATGGTAATATATCTCCCAGTTGCCGCCTTTGACAGTATTTTTCAATTAGTGTTCTTGGCCATATAAATGTGCACAACGCAATGGTGTTCTATGGGGATGGTAAATGTATGGTCACAGTTCAAAAGCAAAGGCAGGGAGACACTAACAAAACTCAGTTTTGAATTCACAGTGTTTATTGCTGCTTTACAATGGTCACATTGGATTTATTACTATTGGCCCAAAATGCGTTTTTAGAATTATCAAAAAAAAAAGAAAAAAAGATGTTACTGTATCATTACTCATGATAATATTGTTTTGGCTGTAGAAGTGGAAACATGGGATGTAAAGGAACTAATTTTTATAAATGGGAAATTAAGGCTAGTTTTCGCTTG
This sequence comes from Hymenochirus boettgeri, assembly GCA_019447015.1. Classification (NCBI taxonomy): domain Eukaryota; kingdom Metazoa; phylum Chordata; class Amphibia; order Anura; family Pipidae; genus Hymenochirus; species Hymenochirus boettgeri. The sequence continues at coordinate 7,116 of JAACNH010004290.1, read as the reverse complement.
TTATAGGGTTACAACCAGCAGGATATCAAGGGTAGCCACATGGCCAGGCCGGAACTCTCTGCCATGTCTATCCCTTTTGATGTATCTGTTGTCTGGTGTGTGTGCTGTCTTGCGATATCGCGTCTGTATTTATCCTATGTTCCTCTAAAAATGCACACGGATGCACAAATGCGCTCTGATGCACAGAAATGCACTTTGTTGCGTACTATTGCATGGATGCATATACAGATGTTATTTGCATGATCGCCTTTGTTCATCCGTCAGTGTGGCCTCACCTAATTAGTAACTATGGGGCTTATTATTATTTTTTGGCTGGTCACACACCACCCAAATTTTTCAGAGTCCTACCAACCGATATTACCTTGATGGTGTAATTGGGGGTGGCAGGGACCCAATCTCGGTCGCCCCGAACATATGATCAGGTATATCAAAAAATCTCGGCTGAACGTGCGCGCCCCCTATTGGGCGTGGCTGAACTGTTGTGACAGTGATTCAGACTTCTAAAAAGATTGGCTGATAGATGAATAGTCCTGGCCAACATTTGGGCCTTTTATTACATTTACTGAAATATTAGAAGAAATGTCTTTATTTTTGTTGTTTTCCTTCTGCTTAGTAATCACCATTCTAAAACCCAGCTGTTTTTTTGTTTTTCATATGCCTGTTGGCTTTTTAAAAAATGTATGTTTTGATGGGTAACATATGTACATTATTCTTGTACAAATAATAATCGTAGCACTCTGTATTTCTCCCCATACCTTTATATACCTTCCCTTTCTTTCTGTTCTTTATATCATTGTCTTGCCTCTTCCATGCCATGTTGTCTTTGAATCTATTCATCTACAATATTTTCCTAAATATCCAATTTGTACAATTTCTGTCATCAATTGTTCTCTTTCCCAATTAATCCTCACTCAATCTTTTTTAACCCATTTCCATACCTGTTCATCTATGCCATCTTATCTTAACTCAATACCCTTGCTGCACCACTCCATTCTCTACCTTCTATTGCCACATTCCCCTTTTCTCCTGCCTCCCTTCATCCCTTCCCCTTCAGATGGAGAAATGACTATGAATGTGTTTGCCCACGGTTTTTATGGCAAGAACTGTGATATCCAGCGCTATGACATGTGAACGATGGGCCCTGCTTTAATGGAGGCACCTGTATAGAAAAAGCAGTGGGAGTAGGATAATTATTTGCCCGCTGCCCGCCCCTTCAGCTATCATGGTCTAACTGTGAAAAGAAGTTGACCGGTGCACACGCCCCTGTCTGAATGGTAGTTTCAAGAATAATTTACGCTCCTCTCTCTCTACACAGAACCTTCTGTGGTTCTGTTTACTAAACTTGGTTTCTTCCTTATTTTATTCAGGGGGCACTGCCTAGATATGGGCCCGAAATGTGCTCTGCAAGTGTCGTGCTGGATTCTCTGGATCCCGCTGTGAGTTGAACATTGATGACTTTGTGCTAGCAGCCCCCATGTTGCTAATGGGGGGACGGTTGATGATGTAAACAGCTACACTTGCTCCTGCACCCTTGGGTTTGGGGGAGAGGATTGCACCTTGCGAGTGATGCCTGCATTTCCCAGCCCTGTAAGAAGGTGGAACCTGCTACACCCCACTTCAGTGGCCATGTTTGCCAGTGCCCTGCAGGCTTCATGGGAACCAGTTGTGAATTTTAGAGTACATGATCCTACACCCCACCTTCTACCTGATGCGACCTCTCCTCAAACACTGTTACATGGTGGTTTGTCCTGGTCGGCTGATTATCTCTGTGTTTGCTGGGCTGTGTGTGTGGCATTGGTTAATGAAGGGATGATGAAGAGGACAATGCAATGAAAAGGGACGTGTCAACAATGACCTGGAACCAAAGAATAACCTGAAGAAAAGGACCCTATTTCAAATTACCCAACCCCGACTATCTAAGGGAAAATCCGTAGGCAAACAAAAAGCTTCGCTAGGATCAGAGAATGATGAAGAGGAGTGGCACAAAAGTGAACGTGTATTGTACCAGAGGCAAATAACATTTTTTTTATGTTCATAGAAGTAATGTTCATGCAACAGTAACATATCATATGAAACAAATGATTGGAACACTTCTGCTTAAAGGACATTGTTAAAAACAAACAAACAAACAACAGATAACATACCTTTGTATCTAATTACATTTTATTAATTATACTAGCTCCAGGCAAAGCAAAACACTTACCCTGCATAGCACATAAATAAATGAGGTCCAAGACATATTTTGTAAGTGAAATTTCTAAAAGCTTACTATTCTAATACTTTAGTCTGCTGATATCAAAGCACAGGCTTAAAAATGATAAATTTTGGAACTTAAAGGAAGGTTTACTCAAAGGTGAACCTATCCTTTTTCTTACTAATTTAAAACCCCCCATTCTTCACTTAATCTATCAGGAGCCAGGATTGTAAAATGTACCTGTCAGCGAGGGATGCGTCGTGGGTAAATTTTACAATCTTCCTTCCTGACTCCTGAGTAATTTGAAATCTGGAGGTAAGACTAGCTCCTTTACCTCCCATTCTTCAATTAATAAGAAAAAGGATAGTCACTTTTTGAATGAATATATCCTTTAATTATGTATCCATACCTGAATCTTACACTTTGTATTGTACATTTATTACCAATTACTATTTTTTTCTTCATCAGACAAGCCTGATGTCAGCATGGTAACCTCCCTCAAGATACATGGATGAAGGAGCTTATCACCCCATTTTTATTCTCCCCAGACCCCGAGCAATGTGTATTTTCGCTACTGAGTATCATCTTTACTTATTAGGCAGACTGAGTATTCTGAGCAGAATATGGACTTGCTCATATTCCCTCCATATATGATCTCTATTTAAAATCCTTTTGTGGGACTGCACAAAGGATGTGAGCAAAAAAAAAAAAAAAACATCTGGGCTGGTTAAACTAGATTATTTATACAACTACCTGACATATTAAATTATTACACGTAGAAATAATGACCGCTATATTTATGGCATTGATGAAGTAAAACTCCATGGGCCTGATACCCATGTGCGCTGTGCTACAAATAAGGGTTAAACTCATGCCACCCATATGAATAGGTTACGCAGTTTAACTCCATATTTGCACTGGCTGCACCAATTTCACAAAAGACAGCCATGCAACTGGCGCAATGTATTTAATAAAGGATTTGCCCACTTTAAATCCACACATTTTAAGACCAGTAAAAGCTGGCTTAAAATGGTGCTGGGTAAAATCCCCTTGGTATTTACCACCAGGTGCAATCCAGTATTAATGACCCGTAAGCCATATTTGCCCGGAGTAATTTGTGGTTCGGGTAAAATGAGGCCCCATATCTAACAGGTGCTAGATTAGTTAGTGAATTTTAAAACCGGAAAGCTTTTTTTATTGCGATTCAGGTCACTGGATGGCTTATTCCTGTAAAATTGCGTTTTAACAGCATAAATATTATTATGGCAACTTGTGCTTCTCACTGAATAGAAGTGTCTATATATCTATATAAAGCATGACCTATACTTACCTATGCTTTCCATTCTTAGGTCTAATGTTCCTCAGAAGAAAAGACAAAACCTTCAATGCTGAAATACCAAGATTTCTAAATGTGTTATATAACTTTTTAATCTAATACTAATTATCCTTTTATTTATTGACATATAATATATTTATAAATACACAAAATGACAAATTTTATATCTAATTATTGCTGCTATTTAATATCATGTAGGGCAAAAATTCTCTGTGAGCGAAGGTTCTTACGCTGTTCGTAGAAAGCGAGAAATACTACAAGATATTATTTCATAGACATCCACCATGTACTGGCCACCTTAGAGACTTCAGTCCCATTGTAGTCATCTCCGCCTACTACTAAAAAATTGCAGTAAGATCTTTTAAAGTAAGGGAACATATTTATAGGAATATTCCAATCTTAAGGTTCGTACACATGTGCGATCGCAGGTCCCGATAATCGGCGCCATGTATGGCACTTTTATCGGCCATTCGGTTGGGGATCGTTGCCCGACTGACCGGATCTCCGAACGACTGTGTCGTTTTCGTGTGTACGAACCTTAAATATTCTATCCAGTCTATCTAGTACAAGTCAACTCCAAAGTAAACTACTTACTACCTTTTAAACAAGAACTTTATTATTCTTTTTACTCTTACTGCTAATGTAAATAGAAATTCTTATTTAAATTGAGATGTTTTATTTTATTACTCTGTATAAAGTGTTAATCTTCAAAGAGTTTTATAAAATTTATATTTAATAAACTTACAATTGTTTTTATTTCTGTATGTAGGAATTGAAAATAATTATCTTTTGTTCTTATGCAATGGGAAAATCAACACAACCGCCACTGCAGACAAAAGGGGGCATATTTATAAATCTTTAGATTTGGTTTAATAAAGCCATTGGTGCAGTATAGTAATTGTTTAGAAAAACAGCACATTCCTAGCAAAATTTAGTGGAATACCGGGCCATATTATTAAGAAGAAGTATTGCAGATTTGTGATAATAAAAGTCATGTTCTCCCCAGAATTTTTTTCCAGCCGGGTGGCATGAAAAAGTAGCCGGTAAGTGGGACAGGGAAATTTGGTGGTGGGGACAATGTGCACTGCATTTGATCATATATAGCTCAGGGATGTCTAACTTTCCTCCCACTAAAATGTTTGAAAACGATGACTCCGCACACAGCATTCTATGGTTTGTAGAATGCAGGGAGTTGAACTTCGGCAACATCTGAAGGTAACCCAGATGTAATATGTCAGCACAGCACATGTGCCACCATTTTGTGTCCTTAGGGATCTTGGAAAAGCTAGTTAACGTGTGCTAAAATAATCTTGCAAGTGTAAAAAGGGGTCTGGACTGGCAGTTTTGGCGGGAGTTTTTAACTGACCTATTGGTACACCTATTAAACCTACATCTAAATTCTTTCAAATCACAATGTTTCTCTTAAAAAATTTTTTCCCAGCGCGGGTGACATGAAAAAGTAGCGGGGTGGGCCCTCTGGCTAAAAGACCCTAGGGAGAACACTGACCAAGTTGGTGAAGTTCCCTATCAGGTCCGGTGCAGACTAAACAAATTAAGTGAAGTTCCCTATCAGGTCCGCTGCAGACAGACCAAGTTGAGTGAAATTCCCTATCAGGTCTGCTGCAAACGAGACCAAATTGAGTGAAGTTCCCTATCAGTCTCCGCTGCAGATGGACACAGTTGAGTGAAGTTCCCTATCAGGTCCACTGCAGACGAGACCAAATTGAGTGAAGTCCCTATCAGGTCCGCTGCAGATGAGACCAAGTTGAGTGAAGTTCCCTATCAGGTCCGCTGCAGACAAGACCAAATTGAGTTCCCTATCTGGTCCAGTGCAGATGTGACCAAATTAAGTAAAGTTCCCTATCAGGTCCTGGCAGTAAGACCAATTGAGTGAGTTCCCTATCAGGTCCGCTGGCAGACGGAAACAAGTTGAGTGAAGTTCCCTATCGGTTGCTGCAGCGAGTGACCAGATTAAGTAGTTCCCTATGAGGTCTGCAGCATACAGACCAAATTGAGTGAAGTTAACTATCAGGTCCCCTGCAGGCGAGACCAATTGAAGTTCCCTATGAGTCCCGCTGCAGACATGACCAAATTAAGTGAATTTCCCTATCAGGTCCGCTGCAGACGTGACCAAATTAAGTGAAGTTCCCAATCAGGTCCGCTGCAGATGAGACCAGTTGAGTAAAATACCCTATCAGGTACGATGCAGACAGACCAGTTTGAGTAAAGTTCCGTATCAGGTCCACTGCAGACGAACCCGTTGAGTGAAGTTCCAGAACAGTTCCGCTGCAGATGAGACCAAGTTGAGTAAAGTTTCCCTATCAGGTCCACTGCAGAAGAGAGCATCTGAGTGAATTTCCCTATCAAGTCCGCTGCAAATGAGAACCAGATTGAAGTTCCCTATCCAGTCCGCTGCAGACAAGACCAATTGAAGTTCCCTATCAGTCCGTGCAGACGTGACCAAATTAAGTGAATTCACTATCCGGTCCGCTGCAGACGAGACCAAGTTGAATGAAGTTCCATATCAGGTACGCTGCAGACGTGACCAATTAAGTGAAGTTCCCTATCAGGTCCGCTGTAGACAAGACCAACAGTTTTTTCTCCAGCTGAGTGGCATGAAAAATTAGCCAGGTGGGCCGTCTGGCTAAAGACCCTAGGGAGAACACTGACCAAGTTGAGTGAATGTTCCCTATCAGGTCCACTGCAGACATGATCCAATTAAGTTAGTTCCCTATGAGTTCCGCTGCAACGAGACCAAGTTGAGTGAAGTTCCCTATCAGGTTCCGCTGCAGAGAGACCAAGTTTAGTGAAGCTCCATATAGGTCCGCTGCAGACGAGACCACATTGAAGTTCCCTATCAGTCTGCTGCGACGTGACCAAATTAAGTGACGTTCCCTATCAGGTCCGCTGCAGATGAACCAAAGTGAAGTTGCCTATCAGGTCCGGTGCAGACATGACCAAATTAAGTGAGTTCCCTACCATGGTCCGCTGCAGACGAGAACAAGTTGAGTGAAGTTCCCTATTAGGTTGCTGCAGACGTGACCAAGTTGAGTAAGTCAATATCTGCAGGAGTTGTAGTTTGGCAAACATCTGCAAGGAGTTGTAGTTTGGTCAACATCTGCAAGGGAGTTGTAGTTTTGCAACATCTGCAGGGAGTTGTAGGAGTTTGGGCAACATCTGCAGGGAGTTGTAGTTTGGCAACATCTGCAGGGAGTGTATTTCACCACTCTGCAGGAGTTGTAGTTTGCCAACATCTGTAGGGTTTGTGGTTTGGCAACATCTGCAGGGAGTTGTAGTTCGGCAACACGTAAGGTAATCCAGAAGTAATATGGCAGCACATGTGACACCATTTTGGTGGCCTTAGGATCTTGGAAACCTAGTTAACGTGCTACAATATCTTGCAAGTTGTAAAAAAGGGCTCTGGATTGGGCAGTTTGGCAGTATTTTTTACTGACCTATTGGTGCCACCTATTAACCTACCTCTAAATTCGTTCAAATCACAAGTGTTCTCTCAATAATTTTTGGCATGAAAAAATAGCCGGGTGGGCCGTCCGGCTAAAAGACCTAAGGAGAACAGTGAGACCCA
>JAACNH010004289.1:0-24718 GCA_019447015.1 Hymenochirus boettgeri | reverse complement strand
TACCGTTCGCTGATAACCTAGTAATTTAATAACCATACAATACCCTAGTAATATAATAACCATATAATTACCATATGATAACCTAGCAATATATTAACCATATAATGTAGTGGCTGGATATTGTACTGGTTATATGATAACCTAGTAATATAATAACCATATAATATTATATTACTAGTCAGGATTCAAAACCTGGTCTCCCATGTCAAAGGCGGTGCCTTTAACCAGTACACAATCCAGCCACTACATTATATTGTTATTATATTACTAGGTTATCATATTACTAGGTTATTATCTTGTTATTATATTACTAGGGTATTATAAATATTACTAGGTTATTATCTTGTTATTATATTACTAGGGTATTATAATAATCCAAACATTTGTATAGCTGCCCCTAGCCGGGATTCGAACCCTGGTCTCCCATGTCAAAGGCGGTGCTCGAAGTATGATATTGTAATAATTTATACCAGAAAGGTACTGAGATAGTTATATCTAGGTTAAAGGCAACTGCCTGAAATGGGAGAAAAGGGTTTGACATCCGCCTAGGGACAGCTTACAAATGCTGGGTTATTATAATACCTAGTAAATAATAAACCATATAATACCTGTAATATAATAACCATATAATAACCCTGTAATATAATAGCCATATAATACCCTAGTTATATAATAACCATATATTAACCTAGTATATAATAACTCATTAATAACCTAGTAATTATAAACATATTAATATAAATTACAAGGGTATATAATAATCCAAACATTTGTATACTGCCTAGCCAGCGATTCAAACCCTGGTCTCCCATTCCATATGGTGGCCTTTAACCAGTAGACTATCCAGCACTACATTACTTGTTTTTTATTTACTAGTTATCTATGGTATTATATTATCATGGTATTATATTACTAGGGTATATGTCTGGAGGGCAGTCACAGTGTTAGTACCCCCTATGGATAGAAAATTGGTTTAATGAATAAGATGCAGAGAGTAGTTGTAAATGGACGCTTCATCATTATGGACTAAAAGTGCATGAGATGCCACAGGTTCTGTGTTGGGGCCACTTCTATTTAATCTTAATTTATTAATTGATTGCCCGTAAGTCCGGGTATTGTCAAGGTTTCTGTGTTTGCTGACGAACCAAAACTTGTCGAGCCATTACAACTTCAGAGTGATGAGCAATCGTGCAGGGGGGATCTAGATAGATTGTCACATGGGTGCATAGTTGGCAATGGAAATTCAATGTTGATAAATGTAAGGTGATGCCATTTTGGACTGTAATACTATGTTCAATATAATGGCTCCTGTGTTAAGTGAATGCACCCGTTGAAAGGGATCTTGGAGTTTTGAGTGGATAACAAAAAAGTAGCAACAGTGCCAGGCGCGCAACAGCCAGAGCCAGATGATATTGTTTGTATAACGAGAGGTATTGATCAAAGGAGGAAAATGTATTCTCCCTCTTCTTAACAAGCGGATTGGAAGGCCCTCATTTGGAATTGTAGTGCAATTTTGGAATCCTGGTACAAAAAGGCATCTTTGAAATGGAAAGGGTTTACAGAGAAGGGCAACTAATATAATGGGGATTGGGGAGCTGAATATGAAGAGAGAATGGAAAAGTTACAATTATGTACGGCTGGAGAAAAAGGTGCTTGCATGGGGATATGATTTACTGTGTATAAATATTAAAAGGCATACAATAAACGTCTGGGGTATTGTTCACCAATAGAACATGTCAAAGGACACGAGGACATCCCTTAAGACTGAAGAAAACGGTTTTAGGCTTCAGCGTCGGAAAGGGTTTTTCACGTGGGGAACGGTTAAAGTATGGAACTGTCTTTTCAGTGGAAAGTTGTTATGGCAGGTTAATTGGTCAGTTTCAAAAAAGCTGGATGAGTTTCTGCAAAACAAGGAATGTTGCAAGTTACTGGTATTGATACATAAAGTAGAGTTGATCCAGGGAAATTTCTGATTGCCACTTTGAGTCGGAAGGAATTTTTTTCCCCCTCATAAATATGGTGGGGGTTTTTTTGCTTCTCTGGATCAACAGTTAGGCAGAAAAGAGGATATTGCTAGATGGGTTGGATGACGGGAACGTATAATACCTCAAACCTCAAATACATAAACTATAAACTACATATGGTTAATATTACAGGTTATAAGTTATAATATAGGGGTTATCATATGGTAGTATTTACAGGGGTAGTTTATCATGGTTATTTTATACTAGGGTATAATAATAATCAAAACATTTGGTATAGCGCCTAGCCAGGATTCCAAACCTGGTCTCCCATGTCAAGTGGTGCCTTTACCAGTACACACCAACCCTCGAATGTACCGTTCGCTGATAACCTAGGAATTTATAACCATACAATACCCTAGTAATATAATAACCATATAATTACCATATGATAACCTAGCAAATTATAACATTAATGTAGTGGCTGGATATTGTACTGCGGTAAAGGCCACGCCTTTGACATGGGAGACCAGGGTTCGAATCTGGGTAGGGGCAGCTATACAACCTGTTTGGATTATTATAAACTCTAGTTAATAATAACCTAGTATATAATAACCATATAATAACTAGTAATATAAACGAACAATGATAACCTAGTAATATAATAACCATATGATAAATAGTAATATATAACCATATAATATTATATTACTAGTCAGGATTCAAAACCTGGTCTCCCATTGTCAAAGGCGGTTGCTTTAACAGTACACATCCAGCCACTACATTATATTGTTATTATATTAAGGTTACAAACTAGGTTATTATCTTGTTATTATATTACTAGGGTATTATAATAATCCAAACATTTGTATAGCTGCCCTAGCCGGGATTCGATAACCGCGTCTCCCATGTCAAAGGCGGTGCGTTAAACCACTACATATCCAACCCTCGAAGTACCATTGCTAGCCTAGGAAGGACCGTTCGCTAACAGGAAGGAACGCCTGTTCATTCCAAAGCCTCGAATGTATCATCGAATGTAGCGTGCGCAAACCCGACCAATTGCGCCCGCCTGATTCAGGAAGTGTTTTAACAAGTTTTGGTGACCAGTGACATGTTCGGACCATTTCCCAGGTGCCACAGTCATTTAGTTATAAGTTACCATAAGTTACCACTGTTAGTTTATTTGTAATCACTCTGACTTTTCTAACTATCACTCCCCCATAGACTTGAGTGAGTCCGAATTCGAATCTCAAACTTTCTCTGAAGTTCGAAAGTTCGAAAACGGACCAAACTTTTAATAGTATGGCCATCTCTTATTCAACTGATGACACAGTAAACACTGATTATAAGAGGCATAGTAAACACTGATTATAAACTGATGATAACTAAACATGATATAATGATTAATATAGCTAAACAACGATTCTAACTGATACATACGCTAAACACTGATTAACTGATGATAGCTAAACAGATTATAACTGATGCATGAGCTAAAAACACTGAATTAACTGATGACCATAGCTAAACACTGATTCTAACTGATGACATGCTAAACACTGATTATAATGCATGACAACTAAACACTGATTAAACTGATGACATAAACTAACACTGATTATAAACGATGTAATAGCTAACACTGATTATAACTGATGACATAGTAAGCAACGGATTATAACGATGAACATAGCTAAACACTGATTATAACTGAACTAGCTAAACAAATAGTATATAACTGAGATATTAGCACAGATACGATACTAGTAACACTGATTTAACTACAAAATAGTATTTATAACGTTAACTCAAACCAAATGGACTGGAAAGAACAAGGGTGTATAGGACAACTATACAAAAAGATCTCATAATTTAGACAAATGTTCTATAAATTGTATAAACATTATCTGGGGAATACCATAAGGAATAGCAGGATGTACAAGAGCCAACCATGTATGTCAGAAATAGCATCAATAACTCAGCAATTGACATTCTTCACGTCAGGTAACAAACAGAAGGCCAGGTTAATACCTAATTAGTTTATGTCCCAGAGCAAGGAGAATTACAGAGAATATTGCATTGTGCCAGGTAGCTATCAGACATGAAGAGTGGCACATAATTCCACTCGGTGCCTTCAACACACCTGATACATTGTGCATCCCAGTGAATCATAGACAAAAAAACACGAATCAGTGCGTGAAATAATAGGCAAATAGGAAATTCAGGAATGGAAAAATTGCTTTAATTTAGTTTCAAGCAAAATGGAGAAAGATTACTGTTACATTCAGTTTTTAATAATAAACTTTAAAGAAGAGCAAAACTTTAAATATGAATATCTGTTGTATTCAATTAGATTAACTGGACTTGAAGTTAGTTCTTGAAGACGTTTCGCTAGTCATTCGACCGGCTTTCTCAATTCCGGCAGGATAAACAATGGTGGAGGTGCACCTTACCCAACTGTGGGTGCAGGACACCTCGTTAGGTTCTTCCCTTAGGAACCATGGTTTCGCAGGAAAAAAGGAAACTGAGGGTCCCACTCAAAATCTTTAGAAAAATTTATGTGACCACACATATCCACGTCACAACGTTTGGGGGATACCCTCTTCTTCAGGTGATAAAATGCAACGGGTGGTGGAAAATATAAAGACTGTGATAGACATAGGTCCCTCCCCTCATTAGGGTGGAACCAACAAACAGGTGTCTGTTACATAAATATCAATAAAAAAACATATGCCATAAACTTATTCTCCTTAAAAACAGTCTTCTCAATAATGCAATGTATTACAGTGTTCAATAATAATCAATAAACAATTTTACATACATAATTACAGTGTGTAAAGTGCTTTGAGTGTGCAAATAAAGTGCATATCAAGTTCCTGTGTCCTTTTTTTGTCTCTAGGTACCATCTCAATGTGGCAAATAGTCTGTGAAAAAGTAGTAAAAAAGATATATAAAAACTGGACATTATTCTGAGGCGCATTATTGAATCTACATAGTTACTAAAATGTATATCTCATATTGAGGAATGTCTTCAAGTAACACGGCTGAGTCCTGACCCGAGGACCCCAGGACTTGCCGTGTACCTGCATCTTAAGGATAAAGGACATACCTTTGAAGATGTAATGTTAACATATTGGCAAAGGAATGGACTGGTTCAGAGAGGTGTTAAGGAGGCCATTATGTGAAAATAAGAAGAAACCAAGCATAATAGAGGTGGGGGGGTTCAACCACCAACTGTCTACCATGTACAATGCTGTTTTGACACTTTCCTCTGGGGTGTCCTATAAACACCTCTTAGCCACTATCCCTCACAGCCCTAACATTGACTGGGGATATGCTAATTGGCATTTTCCAGGGTCTAAATAATTGCCACAGATTCTTGTACAGTCAATCTGAATTGAGAAAGCCAGTCGGATGACTAGCGAAAGTCTTCAAGAACTAAACGTTCAAGTCCAGTTGATCTAACTGAATACAACAGATATTACATGACATGGATGAATGAGAACCTTCATAAGCATTTAAATATGAACTTTTTTGTTACCCCAAAAGTTAATATTCGAAAGATACTTGCCTTATACTGACCTTATACAGCTCCAATCACAATGCTAAACACGATTATAACACCCCAAAAGTTAATATTATGGAAGATACTTACCTTATACTGATCTTATACATTCCTCCAATCACAATGCAGCCACAATGGAGCTTGAAATCCCAAAAGTTAATATTATGGAAAGATACTACCTATACTGACCTTATACATTCCTCCAATCACAATGATAAACACTGATTATAACTACCCCAAAAGTTAATTATTAAGAAGATACTTACCTTATACGACTTTATACATTCTCCAATCACAATGCTAAACGATTATAGCTACCCCAAAGTAATATTATGGAAGATACTTACCTTATACTGATCTTATACATCTCCAATAAACATGCTAAACACAGATTATAACTACCCAAAAGTTAATATTATGGAAGATACTTACCTTATATGATCTTATACATTCATCCAATCACAATGCTAAACACGATTATAGCTACCCCAAAAGTTATATTATGGAAAGATAATTACCTTATACGACCTTACATTCATCCAATCACAATGATTAAACACAGTTAGTAAACTACATGTCCACGAAAGGTTTAAGATTATGGAAGATACTTACCTTATACTGACTTTATACATTCATCCAATCACAATGCTAAACACCGATTATAGCTACCCCAAAAGTTAATATTATGGAAGATACTTACCTTATACTGACCTTATACATTCATCCAATCACAATGCTAAACACCGATTATAGCTACCCCAAAAGTTAATATTATGGATGATACTTACCTTATACTGACCTTATACATTCCTCCAGTAACAATGCTAAACACCGATTATAACTACCCCGAAAGTTAATATTATGGATGATACTTACCTTATACTGACCTTATACATTCCTCCAATCACAATGCTAAACACCGATTATAACTACCCAAAAGTTAATATTATGGAAGATACTTACCTTATACTGACTTTATACATTCATCCAATAACAATGCTAAACACAGATTATAACTACCCCAAAAGTTAATATTATGGAAGATACTTACCTTATACTGACTTTATACATTCATCCAATAACAATGCTAAACACAGATTATAGCTACCCCAAAAGTTAATATTATGGATGATACTTACCTTATACTGACCTTATACTGAACATTGCTCACAATTCAGCCACAATGGAGCTAGAATTGATAAGAACTGACCAAGATACTCTCCTCTGTAAAGGTGGGTACACGCACTAATAATAAAGGGACATCCCTTTATCGTTAGTGTGTGTAGTGCATTTTCGAGCTCTCATGAAGCCGAAGGATATTCACATGTCATCTTTTAAAAATCTTTCATGTGTGTACCTAGCTTTAGTGTAAGCCCCAGTTGTCTCTCTTTAACATCACCAGTACTCTCGCAAGTCCCACACATCCACTTCTGTTCTGTGAGCTTTCTATGAGCTTGATCAAGCGCATTGTGCCATCAGTATCACAGCCTTTTTGACTATTAGTGACAGTGAGGATGGTAAAAGACGAGCATTTGGGACTAACACTAGTAAAGGAGAAGGTTGGTAAGTTGGTATGTTCTGGGTGGACACTTTCTTTACAATAGATTGCTTTTAAATATAGCCCTGCAAAGTAGTATATTAAAACACATCAAATTGTACAAAAATGCCACTGTAGACACATAAAAATGCATTGCAAGAACACTTTAAACCACAATGCAATTTATTGCGTTCTTTTCCGTGCATTTGGTGTTGTGTAGTGTGAACGTAGCCTTAATGGCTGCTCGGGAGAGAAAGGTGTTTTTCTTTTAGTAAACCGGTTTTATTATTCCAAACTTCCCATAGATATGGGTCACTGCTCAGGTAAAAGTTGGCAATTAGGTTATTTTGGAGGCATTACATTTTAGCAAAATACATTACAGACAAAACAAATGTTAAAAGGTCATCCGCAAAGATGTCAATGTAAAGAAATATGGCAGTTTAAAGTTTAACAAATCACAGCAGTGACTTAAGTATCCAGGATTTCCTCGAAATTGTTAAAACATCTACAAAATGCTAAATACCTACTGAATGTGAATAACATCAAGCCAGCCATAGATGGTTTCTCGATGCGGAGGTTCTGATCGAATTTGACCTTGCGCAATTTTGAGCTACTAATGATAATGTGGCTACTAGATATGGCTGAACTTGCAAAAAATCTGTTCCGCTCGCAGATTCACAGATTTTAGAAACAATTTGAAAATCCGCAAACTGACCCATTAAAGCCAATGGGAGTTATAAACACGTAGTATTATTGAGATTTCTCGTAATTTTTAAATATTTCAGATTTTTTGGAATATTTCAAAATTACGAAAAATCGGAATTTGCATTTGAGGATTGATTGCTTTTCCCTGTGCAAATTTGCAAACTTATTATTAAACCTATTATTATTATATTATTATTATAACCCTAGTTCCAATATTATTAAACCTTGGAACCCTAGAATTCTCATTGTCATGGCTAACAGGGTGTTTACATTTAAAAAAAAAAAACAAAAACTGCCATTGGGGAATTTGGGACATGTGGCTGGATCGTCTTCAAAAAATCGGGTGGGGGAATTCCTCGACATTTCAGAAAATGCGCTAAATCCGAGATCTGCCTCGGAACTGGGTTCTGATCTGCATTCCATTCCAGCTCTAGTGGCTACGGAAGGAGAATTTTCCATCTGGTCCGATTACCGTAGCTTGATAGGAATAAGTTTCAAAACAATCCTGCAGATCGGAATTTTTGACAAGTGAAAACTTCAGTTTTAAAAAAGGCAAAATAAAAATCTAGTTTCGGAAAGGATGAAAACTGATGTGGGAAATTTGGAAAGATAAAAAGGCAAAAATTCCAAAAATCTGCTTTTGGAAATTTTTAGTTCGGAATTCCAGCACATACAGTGGAACTGATTGGTTTTCCATAGCTGATCATCATTTAAACATCTTGATTGGAGGAGCAATTCTGAAGACCTCCAATCAGTCGCGTGTGATAAATGTAGCTGATTACATTATGCTGGCTGTATAGAAATGAAGGTGGGTACACATGAATGGACTTTTGGTCGCGTTCGCAACTAGTGAGCGCTCGGCCAGGAGAAATGACTGTCGGTCACGGCAATAGATCATGCGTTCTCATAGGGAACCACAAGATTGCACGTGTTGATCATGTGTTCTCATAGGGAACCACAAGATTACACGTGATGATCATGCGTTCTCATAGGGAACCACAAGATTGCACGTGATGATCATGCGTTCTCATAGGGAACCACAAGATTGCACGTGATGATCTATGCGTCTCATAGGGAAACCACCAAGGATGGCACGTGAGTGATATCATGCGTTCTCATAGGGAACCACAAGTTACACGTGATGATCATGCGTTTTCATAGGGAACCACAAGTTGCACGTGATGATCATGCTCTCATAGGGAACCAACAAGATTGAAGTGATGATCATGCATTCTCATAGGGACACAAAGATTGCACGTGATGATCATGCTTCTCATAGGGAACCACAAGAGGTGCATGTGAGATCATGCATTATCATAGGGAACCACCAGATTGTTACGTGATGATCATGAGTTCTCTAAGGAACCACAAGATTCCACGTGATGATCATGCGTATTTATAGGGAAACCCACAAGATTGCACGTGATGACATGCGCTTCTCATAGGAACCACAGATTCACGGATGATAGTTCTCATAAGGAACCACAAGATTGCACGTGATGATCATGCGTTCTCATAGGAGACACAAAGATTGCACGTGATGCAGCATCATCCCTCATAGGGAACCACAAGATTGCACGTGATGATATGCGTTCATAGGGAACCACAAGATGCATGATGATCCATAGGCGTTATATAGGGAACCACAAGATTGCATGTGATGATCATGCGTTCTCATAGGAACCACAAGATCGCACGTGATTTACCAACACATCTGATAGCCCATTGCCGTGCGGACTTGATCGTGCCCGAGGCAGAACCAACCAGATCCAGATTATCAGCCTTGACATAATGGTAATCCGTACCATTGGCCTAAAAAATTTGACAAGATATGTGTATCAATTCTGAGCAGATTTGAGCTTTTTAAATCTACTGTCCACGTACCACGTTTTTAAAGGGGAATTTCTTCCTATTCTCATGCTCATTCTCCTTTGCCCCAACAACAAGGCTCCATTTGCAGAGAGTATCCATTGGATATTTTTATGCTCAAGGGTTGTAAAAATGAATGCTAATCTCTGCACAATTGGAGCAGGCAATTGCACACCGTCTGGACCGTGAAACACCTGAGATTTAATTGGAACAATTCATACAAAATTTTCACACAAAGAGGGAAATCACTTTCCGCGCTAATTCCAAAATTCTGCAAAACAGGTTAGCTCATCATTGAAATGACTATATAGAAATGTAAGAATGGGACCATCCATTAGAATGTAGTAGTTGTAGACTTCTTCACTCTGTCCACTGACAGAGTTTAAAAAAATAAATTAAAAAAATGCGAAGACGGGGTATCTCCCCTTTAATTATCTAATGCTACTGTGTTGTAAGGCGAGTCATGCTCCTCCGTTCAAACACGCTCTGCCTTTTTATTATCATGGGTCTTTACTCAGGCGCGTGGGGTTGAATAATTAAACAGCCCAGGATCAAATGGGCCAATCTCCACGCTGACAACCAAAGCTACTGTTCTTTGGCTCTGCCAAGCGTTGCCTCTGATAATGAGGGATTTGGGGTTAAACAGGAAAGAGAGAAGAAATAGTCCAGGTGTGACAGAGAGAGCACGCGCGCCCCCAGGCCAAAGCAGCGGGGCTGAAAACCCAAACGGCACTGCCGTCTGCCGGGCTGGAAATATGGACAGACCATTGGATGACAGACTGTTGGGTGTGGAAGGGGAAGGGAAGGATGGTCGCTATGGAGGAAGGAGGCATCGGGGGCAGCTAACGAGGGGGGGGAAAAATAGGAGGATTGAAAACCACGGTCTGACGATCTAAAGAATCAAAGGGCCGAGGTAATGGAGCGGAGGAGGAAGGCGACGGTAAACGACAAGGACAAAAAGGAGAAGGAAAAGGAACGGTAGGGAGGGGGGGACGGAACAAACAAGAACGTGTGATGGCCACGGCCAAGGGGGTCAGGGGAAAGAGCAGCAAGGAAGGGGGGAGGGTGGGAGCCCAGGGGAAAGGCGGACAGGCGGGGGTAAACCACCAAGAGGGGGAGGCCAAACAGGAGGGGGGCGCAGGCGGGGGGGCGGGAAGGACCAAGGGCCAAAGGGCGGGGAGGCCAGCAGGGCGGCCGCGATGGACAGGGCGGGGGTGAGCAGACAAGCGCACGCGGGAGGGGCCAAGGGGGGGAAGAAGGAAGAAATACAAGGGGGGGCCACCAGCGGCCGCGGGGGGAACCCACAGGGCGGAAAAGAGCAGAGTCGGAAGCAGAGAGCAAAGGAGCGGGAGCGAGAGAGCAGGGGAGAGGGAAGGCGGCGAGAGGAAGGCGACGAGAGCAGGAGAGCGGAGGTAGGGGGGCGGGCAGCGTAGCGATATGCAGGCGGTAGTGAGAGCAGGCGAGCGGTCGTCGAGCGAGAGCAGGAGAGAGAGAGGTGCGAAGCGGGCAGGGCGAGAGAGAGCAGGCGAGCGAGAGCACGGCGAGCGGGCAGGAGAGCGAGAGCAGGGGCGAGCGGAGAGCAGGCGAGCGAGGAGCAGGCGAGCGAGCAGGCGAGCGAAGGCAGGCTGGTGGGGGGGGGCCGTGGGCCGCGAGCGAAGCAGGGAGTAGAGCAGGCGAGGCGGCA
This sequence comes from Hymenochirus boettgeri, assembly GCA_019447015.1. Classification (NCBI taxonomy): domain Eukaryota; kingdom Metazoa; phylum Chordata; class Amphibia; order Anura; family Pipidae; genus Hymenochirus; species Hymenochirus boettgeri. The sequence continues at coordinate 13,397 of JAACNH010004289.1, read as the reverse complement.
GGCGAGACGAGAGCAGGCGAGAGAGCAGGCGAGTCGGGCAGGCGAGCGAGAGCAGGGAGCGAGAGCAGGCTATGCGGGCAGGCGAGCGAGAGCAGTCGATCTAGAGAAGGCGAGGGTAGCTGAGCCGAGGCGGAGCGAGAGCGGAAGCGGGGGATCAAGCGAGGCGTGGAAAGCAGGCGAGCGAGCAGTGCTAGGGAGCAGAGCAGAGCGGAGAGCAGGTAGCGAGGCAGGCGAGCGAGAAGCAGGGCGAGCCGAGAGCAGGCGAGCGAGCAGCGGGGCAGCGAGGCGAGCGGAGAGAGCAGCGGCGAGCGGGCAGGCAAGGCTAAGCGAGAGCAGGCGAGCGGAAGGCGTAGCTAGAGCAGGCGAGCGACAGGAGGGGAGGCGAGGGAGCAGGCGAGCAGAGCAGGCAGCGAGAGAGGCTCGACGCGATGAGCAGCGGCGGGCGGGCCGAGGCAGCGAGAGCAGCGAGAGGCTGGCGAGCGAGAGCAGGCGAGGAAGCAGGCGAGCGGGCACGAGCGAGAGGCGAGGCGGAGAGAGCGGACGAGCGAGCAGGCGAGAGAGAGCAGGGAGCGAGCAGGCGAGCGAGGAGAGCGAGCGAGCAGGCGAGCCAGAGCATGGAGACGGGGGGGAGCGAGCAGGGCAGAGAGCAGGCGAGCGAGCAGCGACGAGAGCAGGCGAGGAGCAGGCGAGCGAGCAGTAGGCAGAGAGAGCAGGCGGACGGGAGCGAGCAGGCGGCAGAGCATGCGAGAGCAGGCGGGACGAGAGGCGAGCGAGAGAGGCGAGCGAGCAGGCGAGCGGAGCAGGGGAGCGAGCAGGCGAGCGAGCAGCGAGCGAGGGCCTAGGGAGGAGCAGGCGGAGCGAGAGCAGGGCGAGCGAGAGCAGCGCGAGGAGCAGGCGGAGCGAGCAGGCGAGCGAGCAGGCGAGCGAGCGAGCAGGCGAGCAGAGCAGCGAGCGGGAGCAGGTCGAGCGGAGCAGGGCGGAGCGAGCAGCAGGCGAGCGTAGAGCAGGGGCAGGAGGCAGGGCGAGCGGAGAGCAGGCGAGGAGAGAGCAGGCGACGGGAGCGAGCAGGGCAGAGGAGAGCAGGCGAGCGAGCAGGCTAGCGAGAGCAGGCGATGTAGCAGGCGATGCGAGGCAGTGCGCAATCGAGCAGTAGCGAGCGAAGCAGGCGAGCGAGCATGGCGAGATCGAGAGCAGGCGATGAGGGAGCAGGAGGCTGGGATGATAGCGAAGCGAGAGCGGCAAAGTCGAGCAGCAGATCGAGAGCATGCCGAGCAAGCAGGCGACGAGCAGCGAACGAGAGCAAGGCGAGCGCACAGGAGAGCGAGCGAGCAGCGAGGGCGATGCGAGAAGACACGAGCGGAGCAGGCAGCAGAGAGGCGAGCGAGAAGGGGCGAGGCAGGAGAGCGTGAGCAGGCGGGAGCAGGCGAGCGAGAGCAGTGAGAGCGAGGCAGGCGCGAGAGCAGGCGAGCGAGAAGGCGAGAGCAGGCGAGAGAGCAGGCGAGCGAGCAGCGAGGAGCAGGCGAGAGAGGCAGGCGAGCGGAGCAGGCGAGCGAGCATGGCGAGAGAGAGGAGGCAGGCGAGCGAGCAGGCGAGCGAGAGCAGGCGAGCGAGCAGGGGCGAGCGTGAGCAGGGCGAGCGGAGAGGTCCAGCGAGAGAGGCTGGCGAGCGAGAGCAGGCGAGGCGGGCAGCGAGGAGCAGGCGAGGCAGGCGAGCGAGAGCAGGCGAGCGAGTAGGCAGGCGAGAGCATGATAGCGAGCAGCGAGCAGAGCAGGCGAGCGCAGGCGAGTCAGCGAGAGCAGGCGAGCGAGAGCAAGGGAGCGAGGCGAGCGCTGAGTGCGAGTCGACCGGCGAGAGCAGGTCGATTGAGTAGGCAGGCGAGCGGCAGGCGAGCGAGAGGCAGAGCGAGAGAGGCGGGCAGAGGCGATCGAGCAGGCGACGCATAGCCAGCGACGAGCAGAGAGCGAGCAGTAGAGACATTGTAGCAGCGAGCAGGCGAGCAGGCGAGCGGAGAGGCAGCGCGGAGCGAGCAGGCGAGCGAGAGAGGGCGAGCGAGCTGGCGAGCGGAGGCAGAGAGAGGCGAGAGAGAGAGGCGAGGAGGCAGGCGAGCGAGCAGGCGAGCGAGCAGGGCGAGCGAAGCAGGCTAGCGAGCGGCGAGCGAGAGCAGGGAGCGACGGCAGGGACGAGAAGGCGAGCGAGCAGGGCGAGGCTAGAGCAGGCGAGCATAGCAGGCGGAGCGGAGAGCAGGCGAGCTAGCAGTCGAGCTAAGAGGCGAGCGAGAGCAGGCGAGCGTAGCAGGGGGGGGCGAGCGAGAGAGCGAGAGAGCAGTCGGCAGCGAGCGAGAGCAGGCGAGCGAGAGGCGAGCGACAGAGCAGGAGAAGGAGAGCAGGCGAGTGAGCAGCGAGCGAAGCATGAGACGGCAGGCGAGCGAGCAGGCGGAGCGAGCAGGCGAGCGAGAGCAGGCGAGCGAGCAGCGAGAGAGAGCAGGCGAGCAGAGCAGGCGCAGCGAGACAGGCGAGCGAGCAGGAGAGCGAGCAGGCGAGCGAGAGCAGGCGAGCGAGCAGCGAGCCGCAGAGGAGGCGATCGAAGAGAGTCGAGCGAAGCGAGCGCGAGCGAGGAGCAGGCCAGCGAGAGCAGGGGAGCGAGAGGCAGAGATCGAGCAGGCAGCGGCAGCGCAGAGCAGTAGAGAGCAGGCAGCAGGCGAGTGCAGTGGCGGAGGCTCGAAAGCGATATCAGGCGACCTAGAGCAGGCGACGATGGCAGGCGGCGAGCGCAGCGAGAGCAGGCGAGCGAGCCGGAGAGAGCAGGCGAGCCTAGAGCAGGCAGAGCGAGCAGCAGGCGAGCGAGCAGGCGAGCGAGCAGCAGGCGGGCGTAGAGCAGGCGAGAGAGAGTCAGAGCGGAGCAGGCGAGCGAGAGCAGGCGGCTGACGACAGGCGAGCAGCAGGCGAGCGTCTCAGCTAGCGATCAGCTATCGAGCAGGGCGAGCAGGCATCGAGAAGATCGAGCACGAGCGGAGCATGCGAGCGAAGGCAGCGCGGCAGACAGGCGACGAGAGGCTACACAGCAGAGAGAGCATGCCAGCGAGCAGTCTCCGGCTCAGGACGTATCGATACAGCGATCACTAGCGATCATTCTATCTATATAATTCGATTCTAGGCATATCTAGCTATGCGATGATAGTCTATCTAGACATTCTATCTATAGCAGTCACTATCAATCGAGCTATGCATTCTATCTATCATTCTATCGAATCATTGATCTATATCATTCTATCTATATCATTCTATCTAGATCATCATAGCTATATCATTCTATCTATATCATTCTATCTATCATTCTATCTATCATTCTATCTTATATCATTCTATCTATCATTCATCTATATCATTCTATCTATATCATTCTATAAGATGTAGCAATATCAGTTGTTTTAGAGTTATCCTTATGACAGAGAGGTAACGAATAATACCAATCAAGAAACTAAAAAAAACAAAAAAAACCCCAATACCTGATATATTGGCCAGATTGATTGAAATATCAGGCAAGTAGGTGTGATGGATCGAGATGTTGCAGTGTGTACCAGGCCGGATGACTGCCCCTTAACTTAGCTTCTACTGTTGGAAACCACACACAGAGGCTGTGGCCTGGGGTTCAGGGTGTGTGGCTACCAAAGACAGTGTCCTAGCTATCTGCTGTCAATGGTGGACCACTGAACCCCACTGTGAAGCTTTTACCCACTGACAATAGCACTGTTTCTACAACTTCAGATAGTAGGGTGTGTGAAATACTGCGTGTTACATAGTTTGCACTGAAAAAAAAAAAGAATTGCACTGAAAGGTGTAAATGAGATTCTTTTGCTTAGCAGCCGAAAACTGTCTACGCAAAGTTTAGTTGAATGCACATTTATTGAACGTTCCATTTCAATCGCTTTCTGGAATGATGAAAATGTCACTGTCACACACGGCTTGCAAAGTGAATAAAATATCATTGGGTATAAAATATGAGCAGAGTTTAAAATCTAATTCAGTTCTTTCGCCGGCTGAAAATTGTTTCCGGAACCACAAGATTGCACGTGATGATCATGCGTTCTCATAGGGAACCACAAGATTGCACGTGATGATCATGCAGTTCTCATAGGGAAACGACAAGCTTACACGTGTGATAGCGTCTCATAGGGAACCACAAGATTGCACGTGATGATCATGCATTCTCATAGGGAACCACAAGATTGCACGTGATGACATGCATTGTATAGGGACCACAAGATTGCACGTGATGCTCATGCATTCTCATAGGGAACCAACAGATGCATGTGATGATCATGCTTTCATAGGGAACCACAAGATGTACGTGATGATCATGAGTTCTCATAAGGAACCACAAGATTCAACGTGATGATCATGCGTTTCTTAGATAGGGAACCAAAAGATTGCACGTGATGATCATGCCTTCATAGGGAACCACAAGATTGCACGTGATGATCATGAGTTCTCATAAGGAACCACAAGATTGCACGTGATGATCATGCGTTCTCATAGGGAACCACAAGATTGCACGTGGATGAGCATGCTTCTCATAGGGAACCACAGATGCACGTGATGATCATGCGTTCTATAGGGAACCACAAGATTGCACGTGTGACCGATCATGCGTTCTCATAGGGAACCACAAGATTGCATGTGATGATCATGCGTTCTCATAAGGAACCACAAGATACACACGTGATTTACCAACAATCATGAAGGCCAATTGCCGTGCGACTTGATCGTGCCCGGGGCAGAAACCAACACAGATTTATCAGCCGACTTAATTGATAGTATCCGTCACATTGGCACTAAACAATTTGCACAAATATGTGTATAACAATTTACGAGCAGGATATCTGAGCTTTTTGAAATCTACTGTACCACTACACTTTGTTAAAGGGAATTCTTCCATATCCTGCCATTCTCATTTGCCCAACAAGCTCATTTGCAGGAGTATCCTGCGCCCATATTTTTATGCTCAAGGTTTAGTTAAAAATGACATGCTAAATCTCTGCATTGAGCAGGCAATTGCACAGTCTGGACGTGAACTCACCTGAGAGAAGTTTAATTGGACAATCAATACAAAATGTTCACACAAGCTGACAATCACTTTCCGCGCTAATTCCCAAAATTCCTGCAAACAGTTAGCTCAATCATTGAAGATGAACGTATGATAGAAATGTAAGAATGGGACATCCATTAGAAGTAGTAGTTGTAAGACTCTTCACTTTCACTGACAGAGATTAAAAAATAAATTTCAAAAAATGCTTAAGACGGTGGTATCTCTCCCTTAATTATATGAATGCTACTGGTTTGTTAAGGCGATTGGTCATGCCCCCGTCAAAACACGCATCTGCCTTTTTATTATTATGGGTCTTTTACTCAGGCGGTTGGTGTGAATTATATAACAACCAGCCAGGATCCAAATGGGCAAATCTCCACGCTGACACCACCAATGCTACTGTTCTTGTGGGTTGCCCAGCTGTGCCTTTGAGTAATGAGCGGATTGTGGTTAAACAGTAATTAATGAATAATGAATCCAGGTTGAATCAGTTAGGAGCGCGCTTGCTTCCTCTCAGGCCACATCTAGGGGCTGAAACTGACCTTACTCTCCAACGCACGGGCCGGCTGGGGGCGGGAACGAGGGGACAGACCAGGGAGGGACAGACTGGGGGGAAGGGGGGAGGGGAGGGGAAGGAGGGCCGAGAGGAAGGAGGGCATGCAGCGGGGCGGCAGAAGCGATGGGGGAAAAAAGGAGAGGGAAAAACAAGGCGGGGGATGAGCGACCAGAAGAAGCAACGCGGAGTGGGAAGGATGCGGAGGGAGGAAAGGGAACGGAAGGCACAAGGACAAAAAGGAGGAAGAAAGAAAAGGGAACGGGAGGGGAGGGGAGGCCGCGGAACAAACAAGAACGGGGGAGGCCACGCAAGGGGGGGAGGGGGAAAAAGCAGCAGGGAAGGGGGCGGGGGGGGAGCGCCAGGGGGGAAAAGGAGAAGGGCGGGACACACCAGCCAAGAGGGGGAGCCAAAACAGGGGGAGCAGGAGGGGGGGGGGGCGGGCGACAAGGGCCAAAGGAGGGAGAAAAAACCCGCAGCAGGGCGGCCTCGAGGGACAGGGGTGGGCCAGCAACCGAAACGCGAAAAGGGGGGCAAAGGGGCGGGCAGAGGAAGAAATACATAGGGGGCCCTAGCGGAAGCGGGGGGATACAAACAGGCGGGAAAAAAAGCAGAGCGGCAGCAGGAGGGAGCAGAGCAGGCGGAGAGAGCTAGGAGCGGGCAGGCGAGCGAGAGCAGGCGATGCGAGAGCAGGCGAGCGAGACAGGCGGGCGGGCAGCGAGCGCGAGCAGGAGAGAGAGCCGGCGAGCGGGCAGGCAGAGCTGAGAGCGGCGAGAGAGCAGGCGAGCGGGAAGGCGAGCTAGAGCAGGCGAGCGAGAGACCAGGGCAGCGGGCATGCGAGCGAGAGCAGGCGAGCAGAGCAGGCGAGCGAGAGAGGCGATCGAGCGGCGATCGAGAGCGGCGGGCGGGCCCTGCAGGCGAGCGAGAGCAAGCGAGAGACGCAGGCGAGCGGGCAGGAGCGAAGCAGGCGGAGAGAGCAGGGGCGGGCAGTGCGAGCGAAGAAGGAGAGCCGAGAGCAAGCGAGGCGGCAGGAGAGCGAGAGCAGGATAGCGAGAGCAGGCTACGGGGAGCGAGCAGGCGAGCGAGAGCAGGCGAGCGAGCAGGAGAGCGAGATGGCGGCGAGCGAGAGAGGCGAGCGAGCAGCGAGAAGGGCAGGCGAGCGAGCAGGGCAGCGAGAGCAGGGAGCGAGAGCCAGGCGAGAGAGCAGGCGGATCGAGAGCAGGCTAGGCGAGCAGGGAGGAGCAGGCGAGCGCATCAGGCGAGCGAGCAGGCGAGCGAGCAGGCGAGGGAGCAGGAGAGCGAGAGGAAGGCGAGCCTAGAGCAGCGAGCGAGCAGGCGAGCGAGGAGGCGAGCGGAGAGCCAGGCGAGCGAGAGCGAGAGAGAGCAGGCGAGTCGAGAGAAGGCGAGCGAAGGCGAGGAGGAGCAGGCTGAGCGAGAGCAGGCGACGGGAGCCGCAGGGGGAGCGAGAGCAGCGAGCAGCAGGCGAGCGTAGAGCAGGCGGGAGCGAGCGCAGGCGAGCGGAGTAGGGAGGCGGAGCGTGAGCGATAAGGCGTAGTGAGAGCGAGGCGAGCGGCGCGAGCGGAGAGCAGGGAGACGAGAGCGTAGCGAAGCGGCGCGAAGCGGCGATGAGAGAGCAGGCGAGCGAGAGCACGGCGACGGGCAGTTAGAGCGAGTAGCGAGGCAGGCGACGGAGAGAGGCGAGCGAGATCAGGCAGCGATGCAGGCGAGCAGAAGGCGGCTGTGGGCCGTGGCAGGAGAGGCAGGCAGGCGGCAGGCGAGACGAGAGCAGGCGAGAGAGCAGGCGATGGCAGCGAGCGAGGCGAGCGCAGGCAGGCTATGCGCAGGAGCGAGGCGTCGACAGCAGAGGCGAGGTAGCTGAGAGGAGGCGAGAGCGAGCAGGCGAGCTAGGGCAGGCGAGCGAGAGCAGGCGAGGAGGCAGGCGAGCGGAGCAGGCGAGCGAGAGCAGGCGAGCGAGAGCAGGCGGAGAGAGCGGCGAGCGAGAGCAGGCGAGCGAGAGCAGCGAGGCGAGCGAGGCAGGCGCGCGAGAGCAGGCGATGCGAGCAGGCGAGGGGCAGGCGCAGCGAGGAGCAGGCGAGCGAGAGCAGGCTGAGCGAGGCCAGGCGAGCGAGCAGGCGAGCAGGAGAGCCAGGAAGCGAGGCAGGCGTAAGCGAGAGCAGGGCGAGCGAGCAGGCGAGAGCGAGCAGGCGAGCGAGCAGAGCGGAGCGGAGAGGCGCGCGAGCGAGCAGGCGAGCGAGCAGGCGAGCGAGGCAGGCAGCGAGAAGCCTAATGCGAGAGAGCGGGGACAGGCGAGCGGCAGGGCGAGCAGAGCAGGCGAGCAGAGCAGCGAGCGAGAGCAGGGCGAGCGAGGCAGGCGAGGAGAGCAGGATAGCAGAGCAGGCAGCAGACAGGGAGCGAGAAGGCAGAGCGAGCAGGCGAGCGCGAGAGCAGCGAGAAGCAGGGGAGCGAGAGCGAGTCAGCGAGCAGGCGAGCGGAGCGGCGAGCGAGCAGGCGATGCGAGAGCAGGCGAGGGGGGGGGCGAGCAGGCGAGCGAGAGAAGGCGAGTCATCGAGCAGGCGAGCGAGAGCAGGCGAGCGGCAGGCCAGCAAGCAGGCTGAGCAGTAGAGAGGGCGAGCGACAGGCGAGCGAGTGCAGGCGAGGCGAGAGGGAGAGCGAGAGCAGGCTAGCGAGCAGGCCAGCGAGAGCAGCGAGCGGGCAGGCCCGCAGTACAGGCGAGCGAGAGCTGGCGAGCGAGCAGGCGAGAGAGCAGGCGAGCGAGACAGGCGAGGAGGCAGGCGGCGAGCAGGCGAGCGCGAGCAGCTGAGCAAGCAGGCGAGGAGCAGGAGCGGAGCAGGCGAGCGAGAGCAGGCAGCGAGTCAGGGCGAGCAGTAGCAGGCGAGCGAGGAGCAGGACGAGCAAGAAGGCGAGCGAGAAGGCAGGCGTAGCGAGCAGGCGAGCTAGCAGGCGAGCGAGAGCAGGCCGAGCGAGAGCAGGGAGCGAGCAGGCGAGCGAGAGCAGGCGAGCAGAGCAGGCAGCGAGCAGAGAGAGCGAGCAGGCGAGCGAGAGCATGCGAGCGAGCAGGCGAGCGAGAGCAGTCGAGCGAGAGCAGGGCGAGCGAGCATGGCGAGTGAGGCGAGCAGGCGAGCGAGAGCAGGCGGCGAAGCAGGCGAGCGAGCAGAGCAGGCGAGCGGAGCGAGCGAGGCAAGCGGCAGCGAGAGGCGGGAGCGAGCAGGCGAGGCGAGCAGGCGAGCGAGAGCAGGCGAGCTAGAGGCGAGCGAGCAGCAGGAGCAGGGAGGTCAGGCAGAGAGACCAGCGAGCGATTAGATGAGGAGCGGCAGAGCAGAGCAGGCGAGCGAGAGCAGGGCGAGCGAGAAGGCAGAGCGGCGAGAGAGCAGGCGAGCAGCATGGCGAGCGAGTAGCAGGCGAGCGATGAGACAGGCGAGCGAGCAGGCGAGCGACGAGCAGGAGAGCGAGAGCAGGAGAGGCAGAGCAGGCGAGCGATGAGCAGGCGAGCGAGAGCAGGCGAGCGAGAGGCAGGCGAGCGAGCAGGCGAGCGAGAGCAGGCCAGAAGAGAGCATGGAGAGCGAGAGCAGGGCTGACGAGAAGGCGAGCGAGAGAGGCGAGCAGGCAGGCCAGCGAAGCAGGCGAGCGAGAATGCGAGCGCTAGCAGGCGAGCTAGCAGGCGAGCGAGAGCACGAGATCGAGAGCAGGCGAGCAGGTCAGGTGATGCGAGAGCGTCGGCGAGAGCAGGCTATCGATGTCAGGCGGGCAGAGCAGGCGAGTCGAGAGCAGGGGAAGAGGCAGGCGAGAGAAGGCGCAGGCGAGCGATAGCAGGCGAGCGAGGCAGGCGAGGCGAGAGCACGGCGAGCGAGAGGCGAGCGAAGCAGGCGAGCGAGAGCAGGCGAGCGAGAGCGAGGGAGAGCAGGCGAGGCTAGCGAGAGCAGCGAGCGACGAGAGCGAGCGAGCAGGCGAGCGAGAGAGCGAGCGTAGGCTTAGCGATAGCAGGCGAGCAGAGCAGGCTACGTGCAGGCGAGCTAGCTAGGCGGCGAGAGCAGGCAGCGAGAGCAGCTGAGAGGATGATCAGGCGAGCGAGCGAGGCTAGGCGAGCGAGAGCAGGCGATCGAGAGCAGGCGAGCATGCAGGCGAGCGATGTAAGCGCAGCTGCGAGCGAGGCGAGCGGGCAGGCTGATCGAGTAGGCGAGGATTCGAGCGAGCATGTGCGAGCGACGAGTGCAGCGCGACGAATAGCAGGCGAGCGAAGTCAGGAGAGAGAGAAGGCTGCGAGGAGAGCAGGAGTATCGATGCTAGGTTCAGAGCTAGAGCAGGCGAGCGATCATGCATCTATACATTCTATCTATATCATTCATCTAGATCATTCTACTATATCATTCGTTCATTCTATCTATCATTCTATCTATCATTCTATCTATAATCCTAATTCTATCTATATCATTCTATCTATATCATTCTATCTATGATTCTATATCATTCTATCTATCATTCATTCTATCAATATCTAGGTTTTAGAGTTATCATTATGAACAGAGAGGTAACCGAATAATACCAATCAAGAAACTAAAAAAAAACAAAAAAAACCCCAATACTGATATATTGGCCAGATTGATTGAAATATCAGCAGTAGGTTATTGGATCGAGATGTGCAGGTGTGTACCAGGCCTGGATGACTGCCCCTAACTTAGCTTCTACTGTTTGGAAACCACACACAGAGGCTGTGGCCTGTGGGTTCAGGGTGTGTGGCTACCAAAGACAGTGTCCTAGCTATCTGCTGTCAATGGTGACCACTGAACCCCACTGTGAAGCTTTACCCACTGACAATAGCACTGTTTCCTACAACTTCAGATAGTGTAGGGTGTTGAATTACTGCGTGTTACATAGTTTGCACTGAAAAAAAAAGAAATTGCACTGAAAGGTGTAAATGAGACTTTTTTGCTTAGCAGCAGAAACTGTCTACGCAAAGTTTAGTTGATTGCACATTTATTGAAGTTCCATTTCAATCGCTTTCTGGAATGATGAAAATGTCACTGTCACAACGGCTTGCAAAGTGAATAAATATCATTGGGGTATAAAATAGAGAGTTTAAAATCTAATTCAGTTCTTTCGCCTGCTGAAAATTGTTTTCCAGTTATAAGAATCTACACACAACTAGATGAAAAGCAGAAAAATACAATGATTACAATACGGGCTGTCTGGGTATTTTATTAACTGCCTGGTGTTCCAGAGTTTATTATATGACTTACGAGCGGTTGCACTGAGAAATAGGCAGTCGCTGTTCAGTAATTCGTAATTACAAAAGTATTCGGCTAATTCATTATCAGTGATATACAAGTGCATTTTGTACCTCTCCGAATCTATTCCTACCCCTGTGTTAACGTTGTATACCTTAATAAATAACTGTTTCTCCTTTATTGTCTTGCTGAATTTATTGTTTTAATGACGTTTGTCTTAAATTAATGTGATTTTTTTTTTTATTATCAATTATATTATATGATTGTAACATTTCAAATAATCAACAAGAAGTACATTTGTGGTGTGAATTATATAATTTATAAACCTACCCCCTGTAGTGGATTTCTATGGAGCAACTAAGATATTAAGCCTTATAATCTTACAGTTCCAGGAGAGAGGAGAAGGAACAAGATGCCACAAAGGGTAGGTTAATAAATAATGCACCCTGAAACTGTAAATTATAAGGGGGATATTAAAAGTCACCTTGGCGTCGTGCCCTGTATAAAAGGTACGTGGTCGCGGCCTTGTGGTTTGTTTATGGTCACGACTCCTCGATGAATTCTAAATCCTATAATTTACAGTTGGGGTTGCATTATCCACATATAAATTATCTGTAATTATCCTTATATCCTTATTATAAAGTTATATCCTATAATCTATATCCTTATAATGCTATTATTCCATCTGTGTCACATGACTTCCTGAAAGATTTGCACTATATGGAATATGCCCCCCTACTTAAAAAAGGATATTAGCAGTCACCTCAGGTTCACATATGCTTAACTTGGCCTGTGGCCTAGTGCTTCTATATGGTTTATATCCTTATCGGGTGTGCCCAATGGCGGATTAACGTGTTGGGACTTTTTCCTTGACTTTCCTAGAAGTGATCATGGATTGGTGTTCAACAATGCTGTATGTCGCAACGTTGTGGACCAACCAACAAACAAATTATTATTTGATACTCGCCAAACGAGTCTCACGGACCACAGTTTTCTTGTTTTAACGCACCGTAACTACTACCCATTTCCAAAGGTTCAAAATCCAACAGAAGCCTCCCCAGGTGATTTTAAAATGTTTAACTTACCCCGACCCTGCAAAAACAATATTTAATTTGAAATGCTCACGTCTAGTTAGATTCCCTCAGATTTATAGCCTGCTCCTGTTCAGTTATGAAATCGTTAGAGGCCGTTTTATAGTGTATCATATGGCATTATAGTTTTAATCCAGGGACCGTTTTGTTTAAACCACCAGAAGTCTTTGACCATAAGATGTCCAAGAAGAAACGCATAACCAGAATATCATTTCAAGCGCCATGGACGGATGACCCATTGACAGTTAACACATTGAACTGTAATAAGTAACAGTTTTCCCTGGTCTCTGGGCAAAACACTTGATTAAAGGGCATTAAAAAAAAATAACATTCAAAGATTCTTTTTTTTTGTCAGATCTTCCACAATCGGTCTTCCTCTCCCCTTTCAGCAAAATCTCTGCTTTAATGAGAAAATTAATGTCTTACTGTTTTATCTCTTTTGTTCTTTGGAAGAATACGGTAAGTTTATTAAAAAAAGTCCTATGACTGAGTGAATAATGTGGAGTAGGTCAAGTATTTGGCCTGACCACCCCCAAGTGTGAATTATTGGTCAGATTTTCTTTCTCCAAAATCGTCATAAATCGAATTAGACGGTTGTTATTTTTTCACCCAATCCCGTGTATCTTCAATTTGTCAGTTTATTCTTGATGACAGTATTTTGAAAATAACAGTAAGCATCCCCATACATGGGCAGATGTTTTGGAAGAACTGTTGCCAACAATCTCATCAGATTTCACTTTGAAATGGGACTTAAAGACGGGGTCAACGGCAAATTCTGCCTGGTCTGATTTGTTTTTCCAATAAACTGCTCGATATGTGTTAACTGTCATCGGAATTAATGGGAAAAAAACATAAGTCGATTTTACGCGATTCATCATAAGTTGACCATCGTTTCAACAATACAATGATGCCATCGATAGGGGCACCAGGGTTGATTTGTGCAGTTTAAACTATAGCAGTTTGTTTTTGCTTCCTGAAGACACCCAATAGATTTATACAGATTAGTGTGAATATTTTCAGTTAATCTAGACAGGTTGCGCATGGGCCGATAAATCCATTGCACGTGATGATCATGCATTCTCATAGGGAACCACAAGATTGCATGTGATGATCATGCATGTATAGGGACCACAAGATTGCACGTGATGATCATGCATTCTCATAGGGAACCACAAGATTGCATGTGATGATCATGCATTCTCATAGGGAACCACAAGATTGTACGTGATGATCATGAGTTCTCATAAGGAACCACAAGATTCCACGTGATGATCATGCGTTCTTATAGGGAACCACAAGATTGCACGTGATGATCATGCATTCTCATAGGGAACCACAAGATTATCATGCATTCTCATAGGGAACCACAAGATTGCACGTGATGATCATGAGTTCTCATAAGGAACCACAAGATTGCACGTGATG
>JAACNH010004288.1:0-24722 GCA_019447015.1 Hymenochirus boettgeri | reverse complement strand
CCATTGGAGGCTCCTACAAACTATGTGGACTTTGTAAATTCATGGACATGCTTTGATGAAAGGCTGGACACACCAGATAGTCTATTTAAACAAGGTAAATGACTCTCAGGCCTGAGTATGGAGAACATGCCTATCATGGGTGGCCTTTTACTATTGTCACACACACTTTTTTTATATATCTGCCTTGTTATTAGACAGTTAGATTTTTTTTAACTGAACACTGCCCCATTTATTATTAAGATTAGGGAAATTCACGACTGAGCTTAAAACAGAATGCCAATATCAGATGCTGCCATTAATCGAATAGAGATATGGTAAAAAATATATAATTCTTAGTAAATTAAATGCCAAGCTATATCTAAGAAGGCTGAGGGGACTAGGCACAAACGTATAAGCATAGTCCACTCCACCACAGGTAAAAGACAAGACTGGTAGGCGCTTAGCTACAATTAATTATAAGGGTAATTGAGGGTTCGGCCAAGAAGAAGGTCATGCATTGCTTCACAGTCCATATTCCTAATACATCGATCCATGAACAGCCAGGCTATTAAAGCTCTGTGCCAGCTGAGTTTGTAGCTACTTGCCAATAGGAGATAGCACAAGCTAAGGATACAAGCATGGCAACTCATGGTAAAGAAAACTCTGATGATCTGAAAAAAGAATTGATGCTCTACGTAAAGATGGCCCAGGCTCTTAAAAGTGCTTAGTGGTGGCCAAACCATACAGCACTTTGAGAGGACCGGTTAAGAAACTTGGCACGACCAAAGAATTTGAGTGGCACATGCTCAGCGTTGTATGGAGAGGTGTCTTTGCAAAAGGACTAGAGTGTTGCCACCATTGTTACAGAGGTTCAGAGGCTCAGACCAATGCTGGACACTGTATCGAATTGGTCTGCATGGTGTTGTCCTAGATTGAAGCCTCTTTTAAAGATCATGCACAAGAAAGCTGCAACAGTTTGCTAATGTCAAGCAGACTAAGGAAGGGTTACTGGAACATGGTCTATGGTCTGATGAGACCAATAATATAATGTATTTAGGTTCAGATCGTGTCAAGCATGTGGGGCGGCAACCAGGTGAGGAGCACAAAGACAATGTGTGTCTTGCCTACAATCAAGCATGTTGTGGGAATGTGATGGTTTGGGGTTGCATAAGTACTGCCAGCATGGGGGAGCTACATTTTTGATGAGAACCATGAATGCCAACATGTACTGTAACAGAAGCAGAGCATGATCCCCCTCACTTCAGAGACTGGACCACAGGGCATAATAATAACGACCAAAACACACTCCAAGGCTACCTTAGCCTTCTAAAGAAACTTAGGGGAAAGGTAGCTAGACTGGCCAAGCTGTCTCCATACTAAGCCTATTGAGCATCTGTGGGGATCCTCAAAACGAAAGCTCAAGGTTCTAACATCCACCAGCTCTGTTATGTCATTCATGGAGGAGTAAAAGGGAACTCCTGCCATTGCCAAGAGAGTTAAGCAGTGCTGGAAAAAATGGTGGCCACACAAATGTTGACGCTTTGGGCACATATTTCACTCAGTGGTGTACTCACTTTTGTTGCCCACGGTTTTAGACATTTATGGTTGTGTGTCGAGTTATTTTGGAAAGGACAGTAAAATTTATATTGTTATACTACTTAAACGTTGTATAAAATGTCATATCTTCAGTATTGCCCATGAAAGATATAAATAAATATTAAAGAGAAGAACTAAAAACAATTTGTCTCTCCAGAATTCTGAACGATCCTCCTAAAAACACCAATAAATGTAAAATAGCATACAGTAAATACGCATTAAAGTAAATGTACCACTGAAGAACGGATGAAATAACTGTGTGTGGTACAGTGACTGGCCACACCCCTGATCTCGTCACATGTCCTTGCCTATTCTGTCCTGTAAAAGGGTTGGCTAGAGGCTACTAGTGGGGTGAACAACTGTAAAAAGTTCCTGCAGTATCTTAGGACTGAGCATGTGTACAAGAACATAATGGTCGGTGACCACACTGTGTGATACTGAAAACCAATGGAACATAGACGCAAACCTCATATTAGAAAGTTACAATTTCATAACAAACATATTAAAATGAGAAGTGAGACACTTCTAATTCAATGTTGTCTGAGGCCATTAGTTGTCCTTTAACAAAATGTTGAGGGTTGTAATCCCTGTGAGATTACTGTATTAGAAGTCACCAAGTAGCCCCACAACCACATGAAAGTAGGCTGAAGGTCAGGTTTTAAAGGTCATAGAACTCCAAGGTCCAGGCTCTGACTTATGTTTATAATTAGACTTCAGTTCACCTTTAACACCTTCCAGCATTCCCAATTGACCTCTGCTGAGGTGAGACAGTAATTCAACCACTGGGCTGCAGTTTACCAAATATTTCTTTTCCAGAGTATATTCTGGGCAGAAAGATTTGCACAGATTCCACCCCGTGATTTATATTATGAATGAATCTTACAATTTTAATTCGGTTAATTAATTTCTTTCAACCGAAACGCAGATTCTATTAGCACCTTTAACTTTTTACTTTCATTTATCCTCTGCTAAGCTAATTCATCATGTCCAACAAATTGCTGAATATTTACAAACCAAACTAAATCAATAAAAAGCACAGTCCCCAGACCAAAACAGTCTTTTCACAGCTTCATTTACTGCCCCATAATTAATGACCTCACTCCACTGCAATCGTATTAAAGGAGTACGGCATATAAAAAAAGGTTTATCAAGCCTGGGTATATTGTGTAATATAAGTAACAGTGTGGAGCTGGGGAAAATGGAAATACCTTCATTCTTGGAAATAACTAATGACTTTCTATCTGCACACAGCAGAGTATTTCTCATGACTGTTTGTTATATAATATAAGGGATAATACACTACCAAGTGTAATATAGGAGATTACGCCACGAGGAGTTCCCTGACCATATAGGGAACTCAGGGAAACCCGAGGTGAAGTAATATCCATATATTATTCTGTGGTAGCTATTATTCCATATAATACATAAGGTTAAAAAAGAAAAAAAATCAGCAAGGGAACTCTGTCTCCCACCCCTCCTGTATTAGTAAGTAGAGAACAAGTCCATTTTTGTAAATACAAATAGTAACTACCATTTCTATCTCAAACTAAAATACAATAAACATTGTCAATAAATCACCAGGTGCAGTTCTGGTTCGTTACACTGACTGACTGAATTACTGTGCTGAGGAGGAGCGAGCTGGCCGAGTCAATTATGACTAACGGGAATGTGCTCGCTCCTCCTTATCAGCACAAGTAATCAGTCAGTCAGTCAGTGTACAAAAAACAGGGTATGTTATCAATTACTAATACAGGCAGGGAAGAGAGAAAGGGGAGGGGCAGTGGAATACAGGAAGTCACTCAGTGACATCATGACTGACTAATATAGATTCTCGCCACTGTACCTCCCATTGAAATTCCAGAGCCTTATGTATTAATAAGGGATATACACTACCACAGTGTAATATAAGGATATTACGCCACGAGGAGTTCCGTGACCATATAGAATCACAATGCCGCAGGCCGATGCTTTGTTTACAGGGTATGAACACCGAGTGAAGTAAATCCATATACACTGTAGGCAGTGTATTATTCTTAAGTCCAGCCAAAAAAAACCCCCAAAACACCAGCAAGACACACTCTTCCCCTATCCCTCCGTGTCTCTAGCCCTTTCCTGGATTAGTCATTTATATAGAAAATCATTGTTTGTATTAAATAGTTTAATTACCTTCCTAATGAAAAGAGAAAGGAAGGACCGAACATCGTCTGTCAACATAAAACAGTGACATCACTGAGTGTATCAACTTAAACCAGGTATGTAGAGTAATAACAGGAATGATGCGAGGTGCACTCCCCAATATCTGTGCAACACAAACACTCGAGTGATATGTACATATATAGTAGAAGGTAGGCACAATAATAAAGCTTTACTAGCAACGTGATTTATTCATAAATGATTGAAACACAAGGTACAAACAACATTTCGGGGTTGTCCCCCTTCCTCAGGTGTGACAAGAAGGTAGTGTATATCCCTTATATATATATATAAATTATATTAATTTTAAAATTATATATATATCAGTATTATATATATCAGTATATCTATATATATATATATATATATATATAGATATATACATACAAAAGCATGGATATGTTCTGTGAATATTTTATAAACAGTGCTTATAGCTATGTCATCATGTCACGGACTCACCATAATGGATAACATGACTCACCGTAATTGGTGCATTATTCCCACAGGTAGTCATTTGAGGGTTGGAATTGACTTTAAGGCTAGCGCAATATTTTTGCATTTTGCCAATGGGAAACGCAATCATCATATGCGTTTTCCGCAATGCATTTCCTTTTGCGATTACGTAAAGCATGCAATCACCATTTTTATGCACAACGCATGATTTTGTATCTAAAAGGAGAAATCACATGCCGCAAACGCACCGGGAAACGAGTGCAATTGCGTTTGCAGCTCAGTGTGGCCATGCCCTTAAGACATCAATTAAAGGGTATATCCACCCCCAAGCTAAAATTTTATATGTGCAGGAAATAGAATAAACTTCAACCTGCAAAGTTTCTAGAACTCAAAGCTGTCCCCAAATGTACTTACAGCCTTCGTCCCTTGCGCCTCTGCTTGTCTTCATGCTTGCTTCCATGGACAGAAGTTAGCAAGGGTCTCGACCGCATCCACTCCTGTGATTGGCTAATATATGCGCCTTAGCCAATCACAGGAGCGGATGCCGGTTGGCCCTTCTGCTTGTCTTCGTGAACGGAAAAGGCACGGAAGACAGACAAAAAGCAGCAAGGAAAGAATACTGATAAGTACATTTTGGGGACAGCTTGAGTTCTACAAACGCAAGGTTTATGGACATTTCTCTGCAACATATCCAAATTTTAGTTTGGGGGTGGACATACCCTTAATTACTGTTTAAAGGAGCTCCATCGTTTGTCTACATTTATTGTGGAAGCCACCACCATTTATGGCCTGGAAAACCAGTAGTAACTGGACTGAATGTACAATGACTGTGTGGGACAGTAATAATTATATATACACCGAAAGTCGGCTAGTATTTCAGAACCTTTTCCCATCTCATTCACAAATGTCAAAAGCACTACTGTTTCTGTATCAAACCACATCCGATAAGGTCCATAATATCCAGGCTGCCACCCCAGCTCTGCCCTTTATATATATTTTGATATTTATTAATTATGAATTTTATGTCCCTCCAGCCTTGTGAAAGTCCTCTTAATTAAAGGACCTTATAGTGTAACATTTTAGTGTAAAATATGGAGGTAGGACTGAATACTCCTACTCCCTTTTCTGCTTTAGGAGAAAGGATTATAGATTCTTCTTTAGAGCATTCTCTAAAGAGAGAGCATTCAAAAATGTACATCCACTCATTCCTGTTCCACAATGTCATATTTTCTGTTCCTCCCAGGTTCCCTCTCTTGGTAAAACCCAGGTAACCCTCTGTAGGATCGAAACCTACACATGTTCATGTTCTGGTGGTGGTGGGAGGAGATAGCACCAAATGGACACGGAAAGGAAGAGGAGAGTTGGTGGCACAGAGTAGGGGGCTCAGTATGTGTTTTCTTTGACATAGTGACTTAAGGAGACCCATACAACCCAAGTATCTGTTGTTTTGTATCCCATAACTCTGATATTTGTAAAAATGGCGATGAGATGTCTCTGCTCCATTTAGTGGCCTACACACTGTTGACTGCACATCTTAGCCCAGAGATTTGAAGAATCAAATAAAAATGTGAAAAGAAGATAGAGAACATTTCCTATTGCTGATCAGTCCAGATAAAAACCACTGGTCTGGGGGGTCTACAGCTGATCTAATTTCCATTCCCAACAACTAACATATATGGATTAAACTGAATGTGTAGAACATCTAGTTGTCTTCTTTGATAAAAGAGGGTATATTAACCTTTTACAAAACCTAATTAGTATCCAGTACAAGGTTACATGAATACCGTGGTTCTACAGCACCCATAATGCAGCATGTACATAGACTTATATATGTGGCGTGTTCCCCTGTATCTGTCAGGCAGCTGGGTATGTTCGCCCGGTCATTCTGCCTGTTGCTATGCAGTTTCCTCTGTTGTTCTGTCTCTATTAAAGGAACTGGAAGAGCACATAGACCTGCCTATTTTTGATTGGTGTGATTGACACTGTTAGCATAACAGCATCACCAGGCCTTGATCATTACATTCACATTGAACTGGCTCCTTCTTGTTCACTTTGTGCTATTTCACATTGGATTCCATTATCTCCTTTTCTTTTTAAACGATAACAGAATACAACAGGATCCCCACATTCCACTCCATGGAGGTTTTTGAATTTATCACCTGGAATTCCCCATCCAATAATTTAATCCCTGATATAGTTATGGAATCTGACTTTAAAAACAGAAATATTTGTTTGATAATAAGCCAATCAGCAGGTGGCCTGGGCTACACTTTAGAATTAGAATAATTAGTACTGTCCCCTTTATACTCTTAGAGGCATAGGTATTACTCTACTGGATTCCTACCATTGTATTGTGACTAATGCTTTATAGCCACATAGGAGACTGTCATGGAATCCATCTATGCTGGAATCGAGCATTTCAATGGTTTTCTTACTTATGATGCTCATGATTGTGTGTATAAAGCACCAGCACTAACAGAATGCCATTGTATTGGATGGTCAGAATGTGCAGTATTGCTCAGTAAAAGGTTTTAAGAAAATGACCATATTCCTTACCAGCAGAGTTTAAAGGAACCAATATAAAGGTCCGTCAGGACCTGTCAGACTACGTAGCGAGGAGGAACAAGTGATGTGTGTAAGTAGCTTATTTCTCTCCCGGCTTTGATCGTTTTATTGAAGAACGGGAGGTAAGACACAACTCTTTTACCTCCCGTTTCTAAATAAACTAATGGCCAGTGAAGTACCCTTTAATATGCAAGAAAAGGCAGAAACGTTAAAGGGTATGTACACTGAAAAAAAATACTTTGCCTCATCTTAATCTATAAATAAAACACATTAAGTAGCCTTACTCTGAGGCGTGTGGGTGTCATTCCAGTACTTGTTTTGCTCAAGCTCATATTCCTCCCCTGAGCTGACTTCAATAATTACCCACCATGCAATTCACATACCAACTGTCACCATTCAGTCACAGAAATACACAGCAAAGCAGAAGAGTTTATGATAATAAGGCACTTGATTTGACAGCTGAAATGTTAAATGTTTTTTTAGGTATATAAATGGGAAAAAGATGAGGGGCTGAGAATGTGAGACAATTAACAATAGGTGAGATGGTTGTAGGGGATGCAAAAAGGCTAATCTACTAAACGTTTTATTACATCGGTTTTCATAAAGAGAATCCTAGTCATACAGCAGGGATTGTAATAATATGCAGGGGAGAAATGAGTAGTATTCACATTGGCTGAAGAGAATTAGAGAAGTAAATACCAATAAAGCCCCTGGACCAAATGGATTGCTTCCCCGGTTTAAAAGAGCTTAGTTCAGTTCTATCTTAGACCACTGTTTCTCATTTTTCAGATTCACTTTGGTCTGGGGTATGCCGCTGGATTGGAAAAAAAGCCAATGTAATACCAATATTCAAAAAAGGTAGTCGTTCACAGCCTGGTAACTATAGACCTGTAAGCCTAACATCAGTGGTAGGGAAGGTGCCGGAAACTTTGTTACAGGATCATATCCTTGTCTCCAGAACTGATCTTATTAGTATAGTCAGCATGGATTTATGAGAAATAGATCATGCCAGACAAATTGAATTGTTTTCTATGAAGAAGTAAGAGTAGCTCCTATGTATTTACCACATAGGAGCTACATCTATGTGGGCTAAAGTTCTAAGCGGAGTGCCTCAGGGTTCTGTACTGGAGCCGCTCTCTTTATCTTTAATCTGTTGACCTAGATAATCAAAATAGGCAGCAGAACGGCAGATGATATTAATGTTGATAAATGTAAGGTGATGCATTTGGGATTTAATAATGCCTGTGCCACCTGCACCATAAATAACTCTGTTAAGTGAATCTGTAATGGAAAAGGATTTGGGGTTCTGGTAGATAAACAGACTTAGCTATAGCAAACAATGCCATACAGCCAGGCTAGAGCTAGCAAGATATTGTCTTGTATCAAGAGAGAATAGATTACAAGAGAGAAAAATATTATTCTCCCTCTACAAGGCAATGGTAAGGCCTCATTTGGAATATGCGGTGCATTTGGAATCCCATATACAAAAGGGACATCTGGAAATGGAAGCAGTTCAGAGAGAAGGGCAACTAAATTAATAAGGTAAATGAGGGACTTAAAATATGCAGGCAGATTAGACAAGTTAGGGCTGTGTACATTGGAGAAGCAACGTTTGCGTGGGGGACATGATAACCTTATACAAATATATTAATGGCCCATACAATGAACTCTCTGGTGCATTGTTCACTAATAGGTCATATTAGAGGACACGTGGACATCCTTTAGGTTGGAAGAAAGAAAGTTTCATCTTCAGGTTAGGAAAGGTTTCTTTCCAGTGAGAACGGTGAAACTGTGGAACTGTCTTCAGCAGATGTGGTAATGGCAAGTTCATTGAATAGCTTTAAAAATGACCTGGATACATTCTAAAAGTAAAAAATATTGAGAATTACTGGTATTAATACATATACTGTAGATCTGGTTGATCCAGGGGTACTTTCCGATTGCCGTTTGAGTCAGGAAGGAATCTCCCCCCCTTTTTTTAGCTTTTTTTTTGCCTTCCTCGGATTAAGGGAGGGTTAAAAAAAAAGGTGAATAGGTTGACTTGATGGACGTATTGTCTTTATCACCTTAATTACTATGTTACATGAGGTAGATTGGATATCTAAGAAATACAGGGAAAGATCAACAAGCAGTGTGACAGCTTACTAACAAAGAGATCCATTCACAAATTGAGCAGGTGGGTTGAGTGGAGGTACTGCATTGTGATCAGCTGTTTAATCACAGTTCAGTACCTGACAGCTTACTATAGTATTGTGAATGGATCAAAAAGTTAATGCCATCGTGAGTGCTTCATGACCATACCCATTTGTGACATGAATGGTTCTGTGTCGTGCCATGTTTGTGACATCACAAGTATGGCTTTACCCCTTCATGCCACCTCCTTTCAGCCACCTGTAGAAGTGACAGCTTTTGATTAGATTTGATTTATCAGAATTGCTGCCATCATGCTGGTTTGTTTAATTTTGCTGTGGATTGTCAGCTGGGTGTATGTTAGGAATTACTATCACAGAATTTCTCAGCAGTATTACAGACATCATCCTGAGGTTACAGATAACATTTGGGCACTGCCTACAGTATATATGGCTGATCCGTGGATGGCATCGATTAATAAGTGGGGTGACCTCTTTCAGGATCATGGCTAATGTAAAACAGTATTGGGCACGTATCCAAAGGGCCATAAATGGACTGATGTTAGTAATTTAGTTTTCATTAACATACAGGATAATGCCCTAAACCAATTACCGTGCAATGATGGTAATATAATAACTATAATCTCTATGTTGTCATAAAGCATATTATAAAGGTGCAGTATTGAAATTTGCGGCCATACTTTCATGCTAAACCGCAGAGTTTTGCGATACGTGGGTTACTAAAACATGCCCAACCATAAATCAGTATAGAGTCTTGCATCGGGTCGGGTACCCGCGGATTACCCTATTTGTGGGTGGGGTAACCCACACTGAGTTTGAAGCGTTGCGGATCAGGTTCGGGTAAAGAGAACTGCGGGGTCAGGTTGGGTCGCGGGTAGAAGAATTCTAGTCAAAAAAAAAAAGCAAAACTTTTTTTCCTGTCTATGAAGAGAGATCTCTCTGTAATAAATGAAAACTACAATACATTGTTATCAATCCAACACACAGTGCAGTGTGTATAGCACCTCTTAAGGGTATGTTCACCCCCAATTTTTAAAGAAATGTGTCAGAAATAGGCACAAACCTTGACTTTGCGAGGTTTATATGTCTGAAAGCTGTCCTCATATCTACTTACCAGCCTCGTTTCCTTGCAGCCTTCTGCCTGTCTTCCGTGCCTTTCTTTGCACGGAAGATAAGCAGAAGGGGCTTGACTGGCATTCGGAACGTTTGGATGCCTGTAGAGACCCTGCTATAATTTTAGTGGTATGTTTGTTTCAATTAACATTTTTGGTATATTTTATTATTTTTACTTTTAGACTTTTTTAATTCCCTGTACAAAATTTTAGGAAGAAAGGTTAAAAGGGGGTCAGTTCGGGTCCGTAACTTGCTGGTCGGGTCATGGGTTATGAAGGGGTTTGAGTCTTGAGGGTACGAGTTTTGCGGGTTGGGTGCGGGTCTGGAAAATTACACCGTGCAGGACTCTAAATCAGTAGGGATTGGGGGCAGCTAATCAACCAAAGTTCAGTGGAAAAAACATTTTTAGTTTATATTACACAACCTAGTTATTCTACATATTCTCTCCCATTTTGAAAAATCGTTGAATTTTACCCCTTGCTATTCCCTGCTGTTGACATTAGTGAGCTGACATTTTAGGTTCTGTAACGGTTCTTCTTCTTCCCAGAATGCACCATTCCTGGGAATGTTCCTAACATAATTTCTACTGATGTTGGATGGGTTCAAACATGCTCAGATCTCGACTGAGCAACTGAATTAACCCAGACGCTGGGTCAAGGGCAAAACCATAACGGTCTCTATTAGGGGTCCTGCAAACAGGAAGTCAGTATTTCGGAAGCATTTATTTATACACAGACACAATGCTAAATGGGCAGGTTAAGGTCATTAGGATGGGAAAAAACTGCCCTTTTTTTTCTTTAGTAGCATATGTAATTGGACTGAGCTTACATTTAAGTGTGAAGATGCCCTTTATAAAGAAAAAAAAAGACATTTGCAGTCAAAATTTTCTAGGTTTTACATCTATATTTATGGTGACTGGGAGTTGCATATTGCTTGCTTACGATACTCCCAAGATGTATAAGATTAGGAAAAATTGTGGATGTTAGGACAAATGGGTCTTATTTTGTCCTATTTTTTTAAAAGTCCAAAACGAATCACAGAAAGCAAACTAAGATTAATAGGAAAAGGGGGGTGGGGATTGGTGTGCCCAGAAATGGACTAGCTATTAGTAACCAGACTACTTATAAAAGAAAAGAACAAATCTCCTATCTCCATTATACTATACAGGAGCTGTGTAGGAAATATGAATGAAGCATGCTCTGCATTAATCACCATCTGAGCTCTGTGCTGCATGTTTAAATGGAAATAGCCTGATCTTAGACATTCACGTACATGTATATATATATTCTGTATTATGAATACCCCCTACCATGGCCCTGGCGTAATAGAAAGCACATATGGGATTAAATATTAACTTTCTGGTTATTACGAAAGGAATTTAACAGGGGATCCATTAAAATAGAAACAACCCCCCCATTCATAAGCAGGTTTACATTATATATATTTGTCCTTAGAGGTTTAGCTTGAAGGCATAGGATATTGGGTATTTCTCTGCATTGTAGCATATGGCCCTATTGTCCCCTAGGTTTGTTAATTTAAGGAACACTATTTTAAATTCTTCCTTTGATCTCCATCGTGGAAATATATATATGTTGTTTGAGTGCGTTTAGGACAATGCATTTTGTCTGCGTTCCTGTCCTTTGCAGGTTAACAGACGTGTTTTCTATGCGTTTGTCCGTGTTTCCGTTTGCATCCGTTTGTAGTTTTTGGAAAAACAACAGTAAATACCGCAAAACAACCCCGCAAAAAATAGTTTGTCCACGCGTATCCGTTTTTTCCCCGTTCCCATAGACTATTATTAAAGTGCTATTCCGATACACATGGACCAATGGTCGTGCATGCAGATAAAATGGACCACACCGATCGGAACGCAAATATACAGTGGGAACTGATTTCCGCACTTTCCATTTATTTTAAGTTACATTGCGATTCGTAGAACGCACGGAAAACAGAATACGTTTTGCAAGGCCATAGCATGAAAAATTACCATTGGGTGCAAAATGGGAAATGTAAATGCAGCAAAAGAAAAATGGCAGCCAAAACAATTATTCATAAGGTCCATAAGATGTCTGGGTAACTTTTCAATCTTCCTCCACTCGTTTAACACCTGCTGTTTTGAATGCGTATTTGCAATACCTTGATTCTCTGAAGCCCATCTAATATAATGAATAAAAAAAGACTCATGCTCCAGCTCTTCTTTAACACTTTAGATTATAATCTCATGAGGACCCAGGCAGATAATCCTCTTGAATAATTTTTTTGTTGATATAAATTCTGTTTGTTAGAACATTACAAAGCTCGGTGTGCACAATAAATAAATATCCTTATAGACATAGGAAAAGCTTGTAGTAAGAAGCGATAGGATACTTTAGATTTCCATGTTTTTATCCATACCAGGTCTCTCATTTTTATTTTAATTGTATCCATAATGCCACCATCAGAAATCCATTGGTCCCTCTCCCTATAAAAGTAGGAAATGAAGGTCCTTTAAGTAATAAACTGAATATATTAAACAAGACTTCTTAGAGCCCCAGTAATGAAGTGAACCCAGACATCTGGACCCTGTGATGTTGGCCCAGGTGCACATATAATGGGGTGAGGTTTTACTGCACTGGGTTGTGGCGGGTAGGTTGAGATTGTTAAATGCTGGAATGATTCTGGTTCGGGGGTCATACACTGACCTCTGATGTAATAATCATTATTTACAGGACAACAAATCCCAGCATGGTCTGCTCTCTCAACCTATTACTAAACACCCTAACTTTATATCTCGAAGGTATATGAAAAACTACGATCTTACACTTAAACAATGGTCCTTCCAGTGTGTTGAGAGCTGGGATGATGGGACCTAATGGTGGCTGGGCACAGATCAATTTTTTTTATTTGATCCACCTTCAACCTTTCAATCAATCAAACTATTGATAATTGACCTAAAGGCAACCAGGCAGGGTGATCAATATTATTGGTGGCCACAATATCTTTAGCAAAATTCTTCTTAGGATATGCTCATGATCGATGATGTGGTACAAGGATTGATACTTACTAATTGATTTTTGATTAGGTAGTATTGATTGGTTGGCACTATCAGTAAGTCAGATGACCATATATGGATGGTGTTAGCCAGCTCAAATTCTTAAAGGGGCTTTCAGCTCAATTCAGAAGATCTCTGGGAACCCAGTACCAGCATGTCCTATGAAAACAGCTTGCCCATGATCAAATCACTGCATTCTGAAACTGTTCTGCAGTGATTGATCTGGGCAATAAGGCCCTGTATGTCCTTTGTAACCTCATAGAGGACACGGTTATAGAAAACACATTATTGAAACACAGTAAGGATCTTTTTTTTTAACATGGGAACTTATTTTAAACCAATAATGTAACCCATAGCAACTAAACTGCACATATATATGTTATGGTGTAGAGTATGTAAAGATTAAAGATGTATTGGTTGCAATGGGCTAGTGCAATCAGAATGTTACCCCATTAAAAATGACTCTAACTCACATGATGTCCTCCAGCCCAAGCAAATTCAGTTTCTAAATTGACATAGTAGTATCTAAACATGGGTCTTTCCAAACATACATCTAAAAGATGACTAAAAGACTATTTTATGTAAGCCATATGCTACTAAAACTACCTCCTGATGTTCCCGCAATGTTCAGACAACTGATTTGCCTGATAATTTTGTGGGCACATTCAGTTACAAAATGAAAGGGCCAGGCTGGGGAACATCTTGGAAATGTGGGGAGGTACACCCCCAGGAATAGGGATGGCCGTTCGCGATCCGAACCCGGATCCGCCCGCGGATTTATCCCGTTCGCGAACAGGCGGATTTTTCTGGATTTTCCGTTTTTTCCCTTCGAACTTCCGCTTTGCGAATTTTTCGTGTTTCGAAAAATTTTTGAAATTACGAGTTCACGTAATTTCGAAAATTTTCGAAAATACGAGAAACACGTAATTTCGAAAAATGTACGAAATTACGAGGATTACTAGTATTTTCAAAAATACATATTTTCGAAAATACCAGTTTTCTCGTATTTTCGAAAATACGCGAAACCCGTAATTTCGAAAATTTCGAAAATACGAAAAATCTCGTAATTTCGAGGGTATTTTTCATTTTAATGGGTCCGCTCGCGGAGGATGTTCGATTTTTTCGAAAATTCGCGGATTCTCGAGCGGACGGATTTTCGAAGTTCGGACATCTCTACCCAGGAAGTAAGACTGTTTATTA
Source organism: Hymenochirus boettgeri (assembly GCA_019447015.1). Classification (NCBI taxonomy): domain Eukaryota; kingdom Metazoa; phylum Chordata; class Amphibia; order Anura; family Pipidae; genus Hymenochirus; species Hymenochirus boettgeri. The sequence goes on along the minus strand of JAACNH010004288.1, from coordinate 10,442 downwards.
AATAGATTAGCAAAATGAATGAATATCTAATGTCTAGGAAGGAAGCTGGCTTTCACTGTTATTCTTCTTCTTCTGGATTGGCCTGTGTCTAAGTTAAGGGGTAGCTTCCACTCTTCACTAGTGATAGACCCAAATCTAGTTTATACAAACTCGAACATCCAAACTATGAACTAGTTCGTGTTTTTCGAAAAAACTGACTCATTTTCAATAATTATAGAAAATGTGATAATTATCGATAATCAGTAACCTGATGTCATTCGATTTTGGTAACCCTTGAAGTACATTCGATTTTGGTAACCCTTAAGTACCATTCGATTTTGGTTAACCTTGAATGTACATTCGATTTTGGTAACCCTCGAATGTAGCTTCGATTATGGTAACATTTACAACTCCCCGAAACGTTGTGAGCTGTGTGTGGTCTGTATTAATAAAGTTATTATTTGGAGTGCCACCCTTGCCATTTTCGTTCTTGTGTATTTATCCACCAAGGGTTGGATTATTCTGAGGATGTGAGCCCACGCTTGGTACGAGTGTAGAGGACTTTGTATTATTTTTTCGATTACGGTAACCCTGAATATAGCCTGCAATTTGGTAACCCTCGAAGTATGGTTCGATAACTTTCAATTTCGGTAACCCTTGAATGTTATCATTGGTAACTTTCGATTTCGGTAACCGTCAATGTATTGTTCGGTTACCCTTGAATATAGCTTTCGGTAACCCTCAATTGGCCATAACCATCTGAACGTAGCATACTGAAAAGTTAAGTGTTTAAACAAGTTTTGGTGAATGGACGTGTTCCTCAGACCATGTCCCAAAGCCATTTGCAGTAAGTTACCATTGCTATTTTTACTGTATTTAATCCAAATTGTGGAATAAGATGGTGTTAAAAATCCATAAAACTGGATTGGATCATTAGGGATTAGGCTTCTAATGGAGTCTTGCTCTACCCCCACATCCCTATTTTACATAGATTTATTAACATGTGTATTATAAAATGCTTGTATATGTGTTCTATGCTAAAAAACACCTTAATTTCTCGTTATGTGCATCATTTATTAAAAGCAATTAAAGAAAAAAACACATGCCTGCATCCCACCCCAGAGACCAATATCGTTGCTTACTCAGGTCTCTTTCAACTACATATCTACATATTGTAATAAAGTTGCCCCACACAAATACATAATCAATATTTCTTTTGTATATAAAATGTACTCTCTAGTTCTTTTATGTATTCAAATATACATAAATGTGTCATAGGTATGTCATAACCTAGGAGAGCAAACAGGACGTAAATTAGAGGTGATTTTATCTGAACACCCTTCATTTATTTTTACGTAATACCGGTAACCTGCTCAGACTTGCTGATTCATAATGGTCAGACCTGTACAGGGCCCTATCCCTCTAAACCTCTCAGGCAATCTATAGGATTTAATAAGGCTGCTCTTCATTTGAGTTGGGAGGAGATGAATCCCCACGAGGCTTGATCTTCCTCTGGCCATTGTAGTAGATTACCAGGTGGTGCATTGCAGGATTAAGGACCTTTGTGTGCGTTATTAATGCTTTCTAATTAATGTGTTAGGCTGGGAGATGAATTTCTTGCTGTCTGAGGTGGGTTCATTCCAGGATGGCAAAAAAACATTGCTACGTATGCCCAAAACTTCTGTTAGGTAGGGTTGAGCTAAAAATTGTGAGATGCAATGGGAACATTGATTGTGGGTGGTTTATTAGGGCCAACTAAAACCGTTTTTACTTAAGCATTCTATCACTACAGTGGAGTAAAACTACAGCAGTTACAACAGTTGCATTCTTCTTAATATGTCCCTGATAACTATCAGTGAAATACCAGCGTTCTGTCTGAACAACGTTACTAATGATTTTATACAGCCTTGAAACAATATGGTGGAAGGAACAAAATAACATCACCGGTGGGGTTGGGTGTGTTTACTGACCAATGACTACACATATGCACATCATAGATTATCTAATGGAATCGGCAGCAAATTAAACTGCCATAAGCTGAAGGGAGATTGGGGAAAATCTTTTTCAGTCAATGTATCATTTCTTTAGGTAGGCGTTTCTAAGCTTTGCTGTACTTGCAAGAGATATGTTATGCGAGGTTAAGGATTTATGCATATATAAGGATTCAGACCTTGTCCATAGTAGCAGAGATGTGTGGTAATGGCAGAGTGAAGCAAGGGGATTCTGGGAGTTGTGTTTTTTAAACACAGTTTGAACACCTCTGATCTATTGGTATACACTGAGGCCGAATTCAACACCTTTTGCAATATATATAAATAAAATATCTGTGATGCTTGATTTGTAGACTAGTACCCAACCAAATGCACCATTTTCAGAATCTCAATTATTTTTTAACAGGGAGGGAGCCATTAAAACCAATGGCTTTACCCACTTCCATGGGAATTTATCCAGAGGCCTCTACTTCCATGATGCTTATTGCACACCATCTATTCAGGTCCCTCCTTCACACTCCCCAATGACCATGAGACTGATCAGCTCTGTAGAGTGCACACAAAGACCATCGTACAATAGCCAGTGGTGTTATAGCTCCATCTTTATCCCCCCCCGAAAATAAAACAGTTGGTAGTGAATCTTATCAAGCCTGTTGCTTACACTTGAGGCCTGAAAAGGTGTGCACATTTATTAAAACTCCAGTGAAAAAGAAAAATCCAACTGTTCCACTCATACACTCCACCAAAACATATTATATAGATAATTAAACCCTCTGAGTTGGAGTAGTATGACATATTATATTGGAGTTTTGTCTAAAATAGCAATGTCATCACCTAGCTGGAAAACGTTCTTTTAGAACAGACCTGTAGGAACCTCGGTAAATATTAAGGGGCTGGAGCACAGTGTATAGATAGACGCTCCACAAACACACAGAGATCTAGTCTGTTCAGTTCATTACATTTTAGAACTCCATGGAGTGTTCTATCAGGATATCAAGGTCTAGTTGAACAGAGGACACAATAATCTACAACTAGTATGGGCCTTCCTCATCCAATCACCCATCCAATTATCATGCAATTCCTGTTGTCAGGGCTGGTTCTAAGACATTTTTGTGCCCTGTGTTTTTGTGCCCTGAGCAAATCTCCCATGGTGCCTTTCCAAACGAGACTCCATCCCAACCACCTCTTGCTAGTCTTTGATTGAAAACTCAGACCATTATACTGTATGAAAAAGAGGCTACAGGGAACTAGTTGGTTACAATGTATTGCTCTATGGCTGATAAGGATCTATGGCTGATAAGATCCTTTTAAAAGAAAAAAAACTTTGAATAGGCCCTCTATCCTCAGTGCCCTAGAGTTTCGCCCGCCTGTTGTATATGGCCAACCTTATGGCCCCAAAGCAGATCTAAGCATAGGGGCCATATTATAAAGACCTGAATCTCTAAATAGCAATTACAATAGCTGTCATGAAATTGTGATCACCCATACATACCATTGGGGTAGTAGACCATTGCGGTAGTAGATTAATGGCCACAGGTGTACTTTACGATAACTCGATAACTCGCAGTATGGCCATGGTCACATTCTGTATTCAAAGATATTAAGAGAGCATTGTATTTTCTTATTCTTAGTTTTCTTTATACAATGGTTTGACCAATCAAAACCCTAATTTGTGATCAACATTTTCAAAAACGCAGAGATTTACCATGCAACAAAAACATATTTAAAAAAAAATATTGATTTCTAATGTACTCTTTTATTCTAGACTGATTCCCAGTAGCTTTTAGATACGCCCCAAATTAAATATAAATATATATCTAAACAGCAGCCATAGAAAAGAGCTATTTCAGGGGATCTGTCAGAATTTGAAAGAAATAAAAAAGGATCAGCATGTTGAGCGGACGGGTAAAATTACACAAAATGACAAAATACACTGTTCCAAAGCACCAGAGGGATTATGGAGATAGAGTCAGATAGCCAGAATAAATAAAAGCTACAAGAGCAACGCTAGCTTAGGGAAAAATGGGGCGCAACGTGAGAGAAACAAAATCAGAATTATCTGGGAATGGAAACATTCTGTGGAAATTATTACACTGGGTTAAGGTGGGGGAAAAAATGAATCAAAAAGCACAGAAAAGAGGAGCGAGGATTTCCACCAGGTAGGGGCAACAATAAATAGTGAATTATAGTGTTAGTGGCTATAGATACCAAAATATTCCAACACCCAAATAGAAATGTCATTTAGTTGTGGTTAAAAAAAACCCCAACATATAAACACTGTCCATAATCCAGGACAGCAATCCATTTGCAGACTATATGGGATGAACTGGGGTATGAGTGGAGAGGTCCTTGAAGGGTGCATTTGATTGGGTTACTTATAGTGCTACAGATTAAAGAGACAGTTACCCCAAATAAAAAAATATACATGAAGGTAGGACATACACCCCTACCCAATGTTCCCTCACTTAAAATGTCTTTGTGCCCAGAAATCTATGTTTCTGTGTTCATATAAAATGAAATTTATATATAATCCAATGTAAACCTGTGTGTGCATGTGCGAGCGCACAGCTTAGAGGGAACACTGCCTCTACCCCCTGTTCTGAGCTATATGTCTATATCCTTATATAAAGTCTGCCACGCTGGTAGCTCTGTTCCCCATATTCCCACCAGTTCACCGGACATTCCTCCATGTCGGCATATAGATCATAATGTAAGCGATATCAGTGATCAGAAGAACAGGAGGTAGGACTAGCACATTTCTTCTGGGTAATTCCTTAGCAAAGATATGCTTCAAATCAAAAAATCCCTTTGATTACACTACTTTCAGTTTAACTCTCTTTTTTTAGCCAAGTGAGGGGCCCGTTTATAAAGCAGAGGTACCAGTATTTACTTATATCACACTTCTTACCATTTTTGAGTATTTATGATGTGCTTGCACCTTGCAGAAGGGACAATATATTTAAGATTAGAATAAAAGAAATACACAGAGTTCTAAAGGGACAGAATGTACAATGGGAGACCCACGGGGATCCAGGAGGATGCGGTCAACGTTTGTTTCAGGTGTAGAAATTCCCCTGGGATTAAATGTGTTTTGATTTAACGTAGGTTGGTGCAAGTCCAAAAAAGTGGTCAATCTTCACAAATCGTGTCATAGAAGGAATATACTGAAAGGGCATGTCCACTCCCAAAATGAGATTTTATACTTGGGTAGAAACCCCCACAAAACCTAAACTGTTTTATTTATAGAAGTGCAGCTTTTATTGAGCTCAGAGAGCTTCCCACACGCTCATCTGAGCTTCCACTGCATTGAATGGACACACCTCTGAGTAAAATCGCTAGCCCTTGGTGTTGATGTCATTTGTCTTGGCTGTGACTGAGAAGTCATCTCGGAAGAACAGGGAGACCCGTGACAGTTGCGGAAATAATCAGGATTTATGACTCACTTCACCTGCGCTTCTGAGTTCTGTTAGGGTTTATACTGTACCGCACCACATGACTTCACATGCCTCAGAGGATGATTAGGGATAATAGGAGGTAGAAAGAGATACTGCACATGGATTGAATTGTTTTGTTCTTTGTACTGTTGTAGAGTTTTAAATGGTCATTATATGGGGAATTACCTACCGTAATGTCATTACATCTCCTTAATATCAAGTCATTGCCCTTATAACCCACCCCCACCGATATAGGGGGTCAGTACATTTGCAGGCTTCTATCCCCATGAATCCCAATCCAAACAGCGTAACGAGATTCCGGCACTTCCAATGGTCTCGACCTCATTAAAATCTAAAGTGAAAAATCTTCCTGTAACCTGAGGGCCTAACAACATGTCTTCCAGCAGCCTGAAATCTCGCTTTTGTTACAACGATGTATAGGCCCTCAGGCACGAGAGAAGGGTTTATCCTATGAAAAAGCAACAAATATCTCACACACACCACCACTGCAGTGAAAGGGCAGGCACACTTTGCTCTAATAGCTGTTCTGAACTACAACACTTAACAATCACCCCTCAAGCCAAGACATGCTTTGGGCTGTTATGTATAGCTTCATAATGTCAATTAGGTTGTTTATGGAAGCAGAGGATAACAATATATCCAATTATATATGCAAAAGAAGTAGAAATACAGGTGTCATGCAATAAATGTTTTTCTGTGCTTTTAATCTGCAGCAACCAATCAGCACTAACAGCAGTAACCATTAAAATGCTAGCATTTGATTGGCTGCAACATTAACAGTGTGGCCTGCCATATTGCAAAGCAATAGCATGCACTAATGGTTCACATAACACTAGTGTGGCCTAGTCCTGTCTAATGATAAATGGTCCATACAACAGGGCACTGACATATATTTTTTTGTGTTTCGCCCCTTCCAGTTCTTTCACTACTTTTGCATTCTTTGCAAAAGCAAGGCTGTAAATGGTATCTCCATCCGACAAGATCTAGACCACATTTAGATGAAGCTTAAGCCCCCTAGTGGCTTATAATATCAGAGAGAAAAAACCTGCAATAGAAAAGATAGCATCAGCTCTCTGTTCTTACTAGGCTTTTAGAAAACAGTCTGTACTGTAAACTTGACATTTCTTAAGAAGCCAACATCTGACGGACAGCACATATATTCCATATATCCTCATTGGGTTTGGTCTCCTTGTTCCTTTCTGCTTTGTGTTTCCATTTGAATGACTATAAACTTCTACGTTGTAAATCACGGCCCCGTGTTTTTCTCCTTCTGTTATGAGGTCATTTTACTGCGCTTTGTCCCTCCATGCTTAGTTGATTTTCACATCTGCAGTAAACCCTTTCATTAGATGCACAGTATCATTTTATGGTCCTGGGGTAGTGACACGCAGCAGACCATATTATAATGGGGTGCACATGTGGCCCCCAAAGTGGGGCACATTAAATTTCACACACACTGCCTGTAATGTTCGGTCTTTGTACTCATGTGCATCGGTCATCAGCCGTTATTAAAATATGTCCATTCTAAAGCTGTGAATTCATTGAACAAGGCCTGGCATCTTGTTCCAATTTATTCTTTAATGTTTATCTGTATAGTATAGCTCTCTAACCACGCTATATTAAGTCCCCGATATTGGCGGTGATGCATGCTTAAAATAAGATGGATTAGCTTGTCTATTGTTCCGTCAATGTATATCAGTATTACAGGAGACATGCAGCACGTTAGAAATACAAGAAAGCACTTTATGTATATACTTCATATACTCAGGCTGCAATTCAGCTCTGTCAATAAAACCTGTGTATCTGTAATGCATGTACGTACGCTGCGCAAAATGATACTGCAAGTGCAAAACAGCATTTACTGGTAATATGTGGATAATGTTTGGGGAGTATATTGAGCATTGGAAATATTTGCAGTAGTATGTGCTGAAAAATGTATTCAGAATTTAAGTGCACAGATGTGTGCAGTGTGTTGGAAGCGGCGGATCCTTTTATTTTCTACCCAGCAGGATGTCACGTTCCGTGTGATACCAGGTGCTCAAAATTCTTAATAAAGATTTAAGATACAAAATCTAAAAAGCTTTTTTTTAAAAAAATGAATCTTAATACTTCCCCTTGAAAAGTATTATGAGAAAAGCAAAAGCAAATACCCAGTAATTTATAAAAGAAAAACTTCTGTCATTTAAAGGAGAACTTGAGGACAGAAACAGAAATTATTTGCAGATTTGTTGATTTTGTTAACAAATATTATTACATTATTATAGGAAATTGTGTATCCCTTAAACCTGTAGAAATGGAAAACCCTTGGATAGAGAAATAGCTGATTTTTGTTTCTAAAACAGACATGAGCCTTAGTATAAAGCAGAGACCCTTTAACTCTCAGCAGCTTACTAAGGATGCTGGTAACTGGCTATCTTGACTACAGCAAGAATATAAGGTAGCTAGCATAAGACCTATACTGTATATGGCTGTTTGGGTAAAGCACTTTCATCCCTACTACTCTGTCACCAGCTGTGACTTTGCATTAAGCTCCTTCTAGTGATGTGGCCTTGACCAACGTACCGATGACCTCATCTAGCTGTAGCCCAGTATCTCCACGCCCTCCTCGGTTGTTAAGCACAGAATGTTTATATGAGGTTCGTTCTTTGCTTGTGCTAATTGCATGTTACTTCCATTGCCATGAATCCTACACATACGCCGATTATCGTACCCTCCCAACACCTTTAAATAGATGCACAATTGAGAAATGCATTGCACAGGGCTGTGTTAAAGTCAGGTTCACTTCATATCCTCCACCAGCACCATATACTATTAAAAAGGGGGGATGCTGAAGGCTATTTTTATCCTAGTAGATCCAGTTAGAGAAGGAGGCAATACCTTCCCATTATACCAGCTCTTAAAATGTATTCTATCTGTCGTACATCTCTATTTCTGGCCCTCAAATTTTATTCTATCCACTGCTTCCCATTTGTGTTTAGCTTAAGGGGATCTCAGTCTTCTCTCTCCTTCTAAAATGTCTCACTTCTGACTCCTCACTTTGGATTCTCTGCCTTCAATATGTTATAAGTACCTCTGTCTCTGCTCTTTATAGTCACTTAGTTTACTTTCAAAGAGCGAGACTGCCAGATACAAAATCTTAAACATTTTGCATGGTGGCCCGGAGCGGCTACCGCACCCTCATTGTGTATGTACACACACTACAACTACAGTGTGATACTTACTGATAGAACACGTGGCACCCTCATGTATATATACATGCACCTACAACAGTGTGATTACTTACTAATAGAAACACGTGGCACCCTCATTATATATATGTACATGCACCTACACATACAGTGTGATTACTTACTAATAAGCAACACGTGGCACCCTCATTATATATATGTACATGCACCTACACTACAGTGTGATTACTTACTAATAGCAACACGTGGCAACCTCATTAATATATATGTACATGCACCTACACTACAGTGTGATTACTTACTAATAGCTACATGTGGCACCCTCATTGTGTATGTACATGCACCTACACACAGTGTGATTACTTACTAATAGCAACACGTGGCCACCCTCATTATATATATGTACATGCACCTACACACAGTGTGATTACTTACTAATAGCTACACCTGGCACCCTCATTGTGTATATACATGCACCACATACAGTGTGATTACTTATTGATAGCAACACGTGGCACCCTTATTGTGTATGTAACATGCACACTATCACTACATACAATAGAAGGATTGTGGAAGCACTCCACATTAGGCAATTTACAAACTACATTTAGCGGAAGTGCTACTGATCTGGTCAAATATTTATACAAACATAGAAAAGTAATCAATGCACATTCCTAGGCCCCATACAATCATATTAGCTGCACAATGGCATACTTTATAAACAAAGGGGTTTTAGTATACATTACTGTGATCACATGAATGAAAAGCCTCCAACTACGTCAAGGTAACCCCAGTCTGGAAGATCCTAACTTCTAACCTTTTATACTTCAATTACCATTACCAAACTTTTGCATTTCTCATATCGCACACTGGATCCATATAACAGTCTTTCTCACTCCCCCCCCAGCCCTTTGGCTTTTTAAAAATGAGGGATCAGCCATCCATCCAGTGCCTAGGAATGTGCATTGATTATACTTTTCTATGTTTGTATAAAAGTGTTTGACCGATCAAGTAGCGCGCACACAAGCACATACACTACAGTGTGATTACTAATAGCAACATGTGGCACCCCTATGTGTATGTACATGCACTACAACTACAACGTGATTATTACTATAGACACGCATGGCACCCTCATTGTGTATGTACACGTACATACACTACAGTGTGATTACCTACTGATAGCAACACTTGGCACCCTCATTGTCTATGAAATCCACCTACACTAACAGTGTGATTACTACTAATAGCAACACGTGGCACTAATTGCGTATGTACATGCACCTCACTACATTGTGATTACTTACTATAGCAACACGTGGTACCCTCATTGTGTATGTACATGCACATTATCATATACTACAGTGTGTGATTACTTACTGATAGCAACACGTGGCACCCTAATTGCGTATGTACACGCACATACACTACATTGTGATTACTTACTGATAGCAACACGTGGCACCCTCATTGTGTATGTACATACATTATCATATACTACAGTGTGATTACTTACTGATAGCAACACGTGGCACCCTAATTGCGTATGTACTCGCACATACACTACATTGTGATTACTTACTGATAGCAACACGCGGCACCCTCATTGTGTATGTACACGCACATACACTACAATGTGATTACTTACGATAGCAGCACGTGGCATCCCTCATTGTCTATGTACATGCACCTACACTACTGTGTAATTACTAATAGCAACACATGGCACCCTCGTTGTGTATGTACGTGACACCGACACTACAGTGTGATTACTTACTGATAGCAACACGTGGCACCCTCATTGTATATGTACATGCACCTACACTACA
>JAACNH010004287.1:0-24725 GCA_019447015.1 Hymenochirus boettgeri | reverse complement strand
TTTTTTCTTCTGTTGTTGAGAGAGATACGAATCAGAATAGGTATTTTAGGAAAGTATCTCCGACCATTCCCAGGCCCTTTTACAGCCAGTTACTGTACTCATTTGTGGCCAAAATTTTCGGAAAAATTTTTCTTTAAAAATTAAATTCATGTCTGAATTTTCTAAATTTCTTAATTTCTTGATTTGAAATTTCCCGATTTTTGAAAATTTCGAACGCAGTTCGGAAAAAAAATTTAAAAAGCAAGAATTCCGGAAAAAATCACAGAGGTCCGCAATTCGTGGATCTCGGAAATCGCCGCGATCCAGTTTTCAGATCCGCGAAGCTGGCATCTCTAATAGAAATAAGGAAAAATAAAATAAATCACCCTTCCACTCGTGACTTTAAGATAAAAATTGCCAGGACATACTCCATAAAATACTGAAAAATACTTTACCAAACCCTCATATTGCCATGATTTCTGGCAACTTGACAAAATATACAAGATACATTAGAGATAGTGGTGAAACAAAAAAGAAACCGCATATCCTCTTTGCAGATAACCTACCAAATCCTTGGCACATCCACTAAGTATATCTTACTTGGGTCACGACACTTGTTCAGTCTAAAATTAAAGGGTATGTCCACCCCCTTTTTTTAACTTAAGTAATATTACAGTGATATGGTCCCAGCCCAAACGCATAATAGCATTTTTGAGAAGTCCCCGATAGTTATTTCCTTACCGGAACTGCACAGCAGGGGGCGGAAAACGGCCAGTTGTGTCTCTGATTGACAGCCAATCATGGGCTGCCGGCTACTTCGAATTACAGGGGAGAGAGGTGGTAAGGTAATATTCTCAAATTGCGATATGGCGGTTGGGGCTGGGGGACCAATAACTACAATATGAACAAGGGGTTGGAAGCTAGGGGGAGGAGGGGAGAGGCAAAATGTAGGAGGAGAGGGAGGGGGGAGGACTCTCCGGCGCATTGCCTCAACCCTTGTCGTGGTTGAGCGACACACACTGGATGAGTCAGTGACCAGCTACTACACTGCAGTTTTCCTGACTTTGGAGTAAGGGGCAAAAATACAGGATTTTTTGTACACTACAGAGTGGGGGTGAGTATGGGGTTAAATTTCAGTTTGGGTGGTGACATGCTTTTAAAGCACTCTATAGTGAAATTTATACATGCTCCAATACAGACATAAAAAAGGTTAGTGTATTCTGCCCTATTCTTACCTTGCTCTTGGCTTCATGTTTGCACACTGTCTGATTTACTGCAGAGCTCTACCAATCCCCAGTCTCTCTTGTGGTGAATCACTGTTCAAGTAGCCGGCTGTAAATTAGCTGGAAACAAGTACATCTATGAACATTAATCCGATCCTACACATACATAGCACTCGATAACTTTTAAACAAACAACAAAACCATCAGTATATAAGCCTTGAGAACGCAGTTCTGTTGTTCTGGTTGAGTTCGGAGAGACCCGCGTCCCTGCCTAATCACTGCAGCCCAATCTCCCTGACAGGCAATAAATGGAGAAAGAAAGCTGTTTCATTCTCCTTCCCGTTTACTCATGTTTGTTAACCAGTATTGCCAAGATTTTTGAAGCAGGCAAGGAGTCATTGGGAGACTTGTGAAACTTATGTAAGCCACACACTAACACTGCTGTTAGGGAGGATTGATGACAGCTAAAGCCAGGAGGAGTATTGAAATGAACGCTCTTTAACTTATATATCTTGAACAGGAGGAGGAAACTGAAGACACAATAAAGTTATCTGGGGGGTTGGAGGAAAGTATAGAAACACATTAGAAAACAAAATAAAAAACATTTAGATAGATGCCCTATAGATTACCTTATATAACTGTCCAATGTTTTGCAGGGATGAGTGCGCTACTCCGCCTGTATGATAAAGCTGGAAGACTCCCAGAAAGTTGAAAACAAACCAATAGATTTGTATAAAGAGTGAGAACACTGGAGGTTATGTAGAAAAAGACACCACAACCTTAAATTTTGTAGTCAGGGGCATGCAGACAAGGAGTTGGAAAGTGGGGGTACTAAGTTCAGAAAAAACTTGGAATGCTTTAAAAAACTTTATCAGGCCATATTTACATTTTCATGCACTTGTCAGGAGATGTCCAGAATCACAAGAGAGGAAGCTTTTTTTCCCCTCTGATATTGGCTCGTTCTCTAATCATACACAGACATTACCCTGGTAATTACATAACCTTCTCTACCCACTAACCTGGGTATAATAAACCTCTTTGTACACATACCGTTAGTAACCTTCATAAAACATAATCCCTTGATAAATAACACTCTCGTTTTAACACACTCTTGGAACCACTATTGTATTACTAACCTCTCGTACACACATACCCTTGTAGTAGTAACTCTTTCTTACACACATACCCTTGTATTACGTAACCTTTCGTACACACATACCTTGTATTACATAACCTTTGTCACAAACATACCTTGTATTAACGAAACCTCTCATAAACACATACCCTGGTATTACGTACCTCTTCTTACACACATACCTTGTATACTAACCTCTTCTTACACCATACCCCTTGTATACGTACCTCTTCATACACACATACCCTTGTATTACATAACCTCTTTGTACAAACATACCCGTCTTACGTAACCTCTTCTTCACCACATACCCTTGTATACGTAACCTCTTCATAACACACATACCCTGTATTACGAACCTCTTCGTACACACATACCTTGTATTACGTAACCTCTTCGTACACACAACCTGAAGGTAACCTCTTCGACACAAATACCTTATTACGTAACTCTCATAAAACATACCTTGTTCATTACGAACCTCTCACATCACATACCTTGTATTATCGTAAACCTCTCATACCACATACCCTGGTATAAGAACCTCTTATACACACATACCCTGTATAGTAACCTCTCTACACACTACCCTTGATCACGTAACCTCTCATACAAACATACCCTGGATTACAGTTACCTTTCATAACACAGACCTGATCACTAACCATTTTGTACACACATATCTTTGTTTGTATTAAATTCTGTGTAAGTAACACAAACACAAACTGTGTTGTTACCACAGTGAAAAAGGAAGTGTACTGTTAGAAACGTGATACAGCAAGTTCGCAGGTAGACACCGATACATGCTTTTGTATAGCTTTTCTCAGAAGTAAACACCCGGTGTAGCCTCTCAATTATAGGACTATATTCACAAATAATTAGGAAGTTTCAGATGCAGTGTAACACTACAGGTAATGCTACTTCATCTTTCTACTACATTACGTTGAAATTAAACAAGACAGAGACTACGGTACTTAAAATGACAAAAACGAAGGAGAACTAGTGCTGCCAAAAACAGTATTCTTCTGCCTGCAGGTGATTCTGAGGACTTCTCTGCTTAGCGTGTATTAAATACACATTCAAGACAAAAATTAACAGACCATTAAATGGCACTCTTACGGATAATATTGGGCTATTCTCTTTCATTCTCTCAGCTCTTTTTATTTCGTTGAAGTGCCATATTAGAATCATTGCCCTTGCTAATCACTAAGGACATCTGACAATTTTTCTCATAGGAATTTAAATATAAGTACTACGACATGATTAGATTGAAATGGCTGGTACAGTGGATCTTATACTTGAGATCTTGTGTGCTGTGTTTGTGCATTTTACACTTTTCCAATCCTGGAACTAGAAACAATCCCTAATATCTAATATACTGGTGAGTAGTGAACTAGTTAATTTCATTCTTTGCTTTTTGGTTGTATACAAATATTTCTAGAGGGCAGGTCAGGGTCCGGATACCAGAGATTGTGTTAAGACCATTAAACGAAAGAGGAGCCAAGCAAATCAAAAACCAATTCTTGTGGTGGTTTGCCCATACATACTAAATGAATGTGCAGAGATATGGCTGCCTCCTTGTTTCTTAATTACATCCATGCCTAGCACAAGCTCAAGTTCTGGGTGTGAACTAACCTAATAGTCGGTTTAACTATAGATCAAGCCACAATTTTTTATTTTCTTACTAGCCCAACATTGATTAATTTTGATAATGAATTAACTGTCCGCTGATATAATAGCACATGAGTGGCAATCTAACACAGCACACCAAATACTACCTTCCAAACATATACTGTTATTGCTCCAGCCTTCTAAAACAAACACCGAATACCTACAAAAAGCAAGACTTGGTTCGCTTTGGATGTGTATATCAGCATGGACAAGTTCAGTGGGAATACAACTCAGCATAAGATATCAGTATTAAAAACTGTGACTCCTTAGTGTTTCGAAATGGGTACACACAGCAGATATTTTGGGCAGACCAACGATATTTTATATTCAGTAGAGTGGTCGAACTATTGAAAGTTCGGTCGTTTCGAACTTTCGAAATATTGTAAAGTTTGAATTTGAAAGTTCGAAAGTTCGAAAAAGGACCCTATTAAGTCTATGGGAGGCAAATAGTTCGAAAAGTTCGAGTCAAATACAACTAAAATATGATGGTAAACTTAATGTAAAGGTGCTGTGGACCTGGGAAATGGTCTCGGGGGAACATGTTCCAATATCCAGGACTTCGAAAAATCGATTTTACCTTACACGCGCTATTCGAGCTTTTCGCGTTCGAACGTTCGAGGTAACATGGACATTTTACTCGCAGATTCGATGGTCGCCTATAGGCTTAATGGAGACTTTACTCGCAGATTCGATGTTCGCGCCTAGATACATGTACATTTTACGCGCGGATTCGAACGTTCGAACGTTCGAACGTTTCGAACATCGAAAATCACGAAGTCCGGGAAATACGAAAAGTCCGCGTCGAGATAGTTCGAGAAGTCCGGGTCCGTTCGAACTCGAACAGTTCGGCTCTGAACTGGTTCGAGGTTCGGAGTCTATGCAATCCCTATATTTCAGTCAATTGTCCAATCTGTTTATTAAGATTTGGAAGTGGGCATTGTCAGCAAGGTTTCTGTGTTTGCTGAGGACACAAACTTTGTCGACCATTAAAAGCTTCAGAGGATGGCAAATCGTTGCAGGGGGATCTAGATAGATTGTCACACTGGGGATAAGTGGCAGAAGAGATTCAGTGTTGATAAATGTAAATACATTTTCGACTTAAATCCTTGTGCTGCTTATACGAGGGTTTTAGACTTTTGGGGATAACAAACTTAAAGTTAGCAAGTCAGTGCCAGGCAGCACAGCCAGAGCCAGCATGGTATGTGTTGAATAAAGGGGGGTATGGAGTTAGGGAGGAAAATGGTATTCCCATCTTTACAAGCATGGTAAGGCCTCATTGGAATATTGCAGTAAAGATTGGAATAGCTGTACACAAAAGGACAAATTGGAAAATGGTTCAGAGAAGGGCAACTAAATTAATAAATGGAATGGGGAAGCTGAATATGAAGACAGATTGGGATAAGTTACAATTAGTACACTAAAAAAAGCAAGTACCAGTAGGTAAATTGTGTATTCCATTCGATCAACTGGACTTGAAATGTAGTTTTTGAAGAGTTCGTAGTCATCGACTGGTTCTCAATTCAGAAATCCGACTGGCATTCTCCATTATGATTGAGGAAAGTCAAGAGGATCGGATGACTAGCGAAACGTCTTCAAGAACTACATTTCAAGTCCAGTGTGATCTAATTGAATACAACAGAATACCATGACTGGATGAATGAAACATTCAACAGCATACCAGAGGTAGGACCCAGCTATACAAAGCAACCTTGACGTGGTGGCTGGGCTTAAAATAATTTGGCCAACTTATTGAACTAATTGTACAAAAATTAAAGCCATCATGGGCTTACCCCCCCAAAAAGATGATCACATATATTATGCAATATGGTCCTTACTTGGACAGAAAATGGTCCAGGTGTAAGATACCCTGGAGCCCGTCCCTGATCAAAACGGGCATCAAAAGAAAATTATCGATGGGTACAGAGATATGGTAACGGAAAGTAAATTAAATAGCTTGAAAAGTGGGGCTGCATACATTCTATCATTCAAATAGATTCAAATCCGGTAAAATATGTTTTGATGATCCAGGGATCCATTCTAAATTGGCATTTTGGAGTCAGGAAGGAAGCTTTTCCTCCAGGTACATTTGTTTTTTTTTTCCTTCCTCTGGATCAACTGTTTTTTTTTTTTTTGTGCGTTTTGCAAATCCGTTTATGCTTTGCGATCCGCATGACAATTATTTGTAATGTAATTGTGGAAAGTAGCCCCCCCCGTGTGCGTTTGCAATCTGTTGTGATTTTATAGCACATGCCGTTACCATTTTTTACCCATAATCCCCTGCAAAACGCCCAGCACATGTAAATTCGGATACAAGCGGATGGCAATGTCCACCAAAAAGTTCGAGTTTTTACATGCGTTTAAAGTGGGACCTAGCTTAGGTCTATTACTGTGTTACTATTTTAACTGTGAGAAATCATGTGCCCAAGTGACTTTGCTGTGATTTAGCTATTTCAGTCCCCAGGCCGTTGGGTGCTCTTGACCATCAACCGAGCTGAAATAGCGTGGTTCACAGCAAAAGTCGTTGGTGACAATGATTACCTCTTGGATGAAAAATCTGCTTACCTAACCTTAAACGGTATGTAAAACTGTAAATCAAACTTGAGTGGGGCTAGCTGTCTTTAAAAGATAAAGGGCGGTCAAATACTGGCCTCAAAAGCACATACATTAGAATTTACTTGCTGGCCGATCCAGCGAATTCAACAATTCTTTCGGAAAAGTCTTTCCCGTTCTTTCGTGACCAATATACGATACAAATGAAGGTTCCAAGGTCACAAGAAGAACTGGAAAGATGGTTTCAGAAGAAATTAAATGTCACTGGACTTGTCGGGCAGGTAAGTTCTAATGTATGGGCACCTTAACTCTGAATATAATTCCGGATCAGACATCATTGTTATATCCCAAAGGGTATTAATGCTAGAGATTATGGCAGATCCTGTTTAAGGCTCCCCTTTTGACCATTCAGTTAAGGAAATTAATCAGAACTTTAAAAAAAAAAACTTTAAAAATTACCAAATGTGAATGATAAAAAAACAATCCTACTTTGAGCCAATTTCCATTGATTCTATCAAACTTTCTAAGCCTTTTAGTTGTAGGAAATGGAAAGAACAGTCAGTTGTAAGGGGAAACATTTATCCTCATAACAGCTGTACTAAAAGATGTCCTGCATGTTCCCAGCCATTCAGATCATATGTATAACATCTCCAAGCAACTATTTTATAAAACATTACAGGCATCAGTTCAAATTACATTCAATCAAAAAAAACGGTGTGTTTGTATTTCCCTATAGACTGCCATGATTCTTTTATGGAATAATCATGAGATGCATTTTCTGATCAAAACTGATTCTAAAGTTTTTCACTATAAGGAAAAAAAACTGGTGTGCTTCCTAACTATGTACTAACAGCTTACGCTTGATATGAAAACAGCTGTTGATAAACCAGAAATCTAACGATTTTAGACTGATTTTTTGATTCTATTGAAGGATTCTGTATGACCCTGGAGTATGTAAGCATGTAAGCACCTGTTTGCTATTAGGGTGCCATCCAAACTCTAATTAAAAATGCCATATAGCTTTCATACATTAAAACTATTAAATATTAGCTAGATTTTTGTATTTTGACTATGGTTGTAAATATGATGTACTATTGGTATAGTGAAATATTCCATCCTATTACCAAACAATCTTTAAGGGGAAGTTCCTAAAGTAGTCTACTGTGGATTCAGTAGGCATTTTTAAAGGGTCATCTCCAGGCAGAATAAAAAGTTTGATGTTATGAGGTTACCCCTGCCCACCCCCAACCGCTGCATTCATTTGTTAAAAAAATGATTTTGTACTAAGATTACTTACAGCCTTACATCCCTGACCCTCCAATCTGGGCTCTGTTGACAGAACTGTACAAACAAACTCATACAGAGGTTGGGGGTGGATAGGTAAACCTACATAATATCAGAACTATTTTACGCTAGGTAGAACGGCAACAATGGATGGATATGGATGGAAGGAGGAGGGGGGAAAGGGCTTCCTGTGCATTTCACAATACCTCCGGGGGGGGTTAGTAAGAGAGAGGCAGAAAACTTTGGACGGAAGAACAGCTCCTACCTTCACTTTCTGACTTTAGAGAAGCACTGCAGGAAAAAAGGAAGGAGCAGGGATGTAAGGTAAGGATTATTTTTTAAACTACAAGTGGGGCCAGGAGTGGGTTAAATTTTAGTTTTGGGGTGGACGTGCCCCTTTTTTTTTACCTGCTAAACTATATACTATTATATATTATATATATATATATATAATATATAAAATACAAAACTACACCACGTGTTATAAAGAACTAGATAAGATCGTAATCACACATAAAAACCAGTTATTGTCTATGTAAAACTAGCTGGCAGCTCTAAACCCCTAGTAATCATACACAAACTGGGTCCAAAATATAAATATATGTATATAAAACATCCAAAAAGTATCCAAAAAGAATGGTTATCAAAAGTAGGCACAGCCCCTAGAAGTTGGACAGACACGTCCGCAAAAGTTTTCAATGGATAATCCTCTCCAAGATGTGAATACCGGTCGTAATCCAAGTTAGTTCAAGTGTGCACACTATAAAACTTAATCTAATATTTAAGTAGACCTATACATCACCGCTCCTTCTGATTATATCCGACGTCTATTCCACATGGACACTGGTCCCGTACACTCCAATGTGCCGCGTCGTTCCACTCATGGGATCCGTCACAGTGGATATCGCAGGATTGTTAAGCGTCGTTCAGCCGTGCCAAACGGCGGTTTGTTACACAAGAGGAGCGTAGTTCCGCTTAGTGCTGTGTCCTGAGATAGGGACTTCATCTTCCCGCTAACGTCACTGAATGCATGCGTTTTGCTCCAATCAGAGAGTCATCAGGCAGTGACGTCAGTTTCTTATAGGGCTGTCCTTATGCGAGTCTGACCCAATTAATACATTTGTATCTAATTAGTATACTGTAACCTATTAATTATTATAAACATTCTATTCACTCTCAGAATTTTCTAGTGATATAAAACAATAATGCATTCTTTCGAGACCCTAATCCCCCCACATATATCGAGTATGCCCCAGATGTACTGGTAATCCACCTCATTAAGACTTAAAATGAATACAACTTCCTATCACAATATCATAGAAAGGGAGCCAATCCCTATATTCATTAAGACTTTAGGTTGCATGGTATTAAATTCAAAATAAATTGTTGTTCCAATCGCAGTCATTATTCTCTATGTTCCCTCCTCTGATCATACTTCTTTGATCAGTATTACTGAGTGCCATAAAAATACTATCTTTTTAAACGAAGAATGTGGTCTCCATATAGTGTTTGTAAAATAGGGACAGTTCAACACCCAAATTTTACACTGTCCTTATCAATTTCGAAAGCTCTCTGTGTTCACCATCTCTAAGTGCAGTTTTTCTTTGTTTTCCCGTATTCAATAGGTGACATGTGCATCTGATACCATAAACAACTTTACTAGATTGCAATTAAAGAAACCCTTCTATTTTGGAGTTATTTCTCCTATTTTATACTACCCCGTGTTGTACTGTGACCATACTGACATTCCTTACCCCACCCACCACATTTAACATTCCTTAAGTACATTCATAGAAAAATCTCTCAATCCTCCTGCATTCTGGAATGGGGAGTAAAGTGAGGGGATTGAATATTTTTCAGATTGTGTGGTCTTTTAAACAATAACATAGGGGTATCTCCTATCAGATCTATAGTTCCTTATCCCTTTTAGTATTGACCAGTGTTTTTACATTCTTTTAATTTTAGAACCCTCCTTATAAAATAAATAATAGCAGGTTTTTGTTCAAACTGATTTATTTTCTTCCTTCCCCCGTTAATAATCTGTTTCTATTTTATTTGTTGCCCTTCGATAGCTTTCTCTATAATATCCTCTCTAAGTCTTTTCTTTGAATTTTTACCCAAGGATTCTGCTTGTTTTCTGAATTCCTCTCAATCTGAGCAATTTTACTGTAGTCGCAACATCTGGTCTTAGGGAATTGCTTCGAGCCACGCCTTTTTTATGTGCATGGAACAGTCTATTAAAGTTATTGTATCTACTTCCTTAAAGAAAGTGTTAGTACTAAGTTATTCCCCTCAGATCTCAATATTTCAGATCCAGGAATTCAATCTTCTCCTTACTACTTAACACTCTGAAAATGCAAAGTTTATGTGATTATTAATCTCAATCAGGAATAATTCAGCGCATCTGGGGTACCTCCCCATATAAACAAAATATCATCTATATATCTCCTCCAATATATGCATCGGGTGGGGACATATAGGTACCCCAGATGCACCTTCCTCCAGGTCCCACAAAAAGTCCTGCATAGCTGGGAGCGGAAACCTTTCCCATTCGTTCCTAGATCGGGGAAATAGAAATTACCCCCGTTAAGGGCCGAACGCGTCGATATGCTGATAGAATAAATTCCCTTATATGGAAGAAAACCCAGGAGTGCTCCGTTTCTTTGGTTTAATGCTATATATATTATATATATATATATATATACATAATATAACAAAAAAAAACAATTTAAAAATGTAAAAATGGACAAAAAAAAGTGTAGTGTTTCTGGAACTCTGCTAATAAAGAGAAATTCTTGGTGAAGGATCCAATATGGCAAGCTATTTTTGTCATTTTTTCATTTAAAAGCTATTTATAAATAGGTGAAATTTCGCATTTTTGCTAGTTTACCAGAATTTTCGCCAACATCATTTACTTATGGAATGTTTCCATTAACATGACTAATTTCTTACAACAGCACTATCGGTATGTTCCCATATTAATGTAACAGGTTTGGGAATTAGCTGCAGTTGTGAAAAAAAGGCTAACTAAAAAATTATCCTATTACATAAAATAGAGAAAATTCGCCTTTTGATTTTTACACGTTGTAATATCCTATTAATGAACTAAGAAATTTGCCTTTTGAGTTTACACTATTTATCATATCTTGGCGTGAAAAATACACCCAATATGTAGGCTATTTTAATAACAAAGATAGGTGTCAGTGTGTATTAACCAATTTAATACCACTTTGAAGAACCACCAAAAACCACCTTTTTACACATAAAATGTGCGAACCTTTCAGCATATTGTGCTTCTTTTGCGCTACATAATTTTGCCTTTGATTAAATTAACTATTTTAATAACTTTGATGAAAAGAAAAGTTTTAAAATGTGGTAAAGGCTGATGGGGAAAAAAGCAAAAATAATGTCCTTTATAAATATGTCCCTCAGACCCCCATTGATTTTATTGGTAAAAAAAAGAAAATCAGAACCTTAAAAAAAAAACGATCGTAAAAAAGCGAAAAATAAACCTTAAAAAGCGAACTCATAGATCATATTACAGTACATGTGGAAAATAGTCAACACACTCCCTGAGTACTTTAGTATAAAGCAAATATTGTATATAAGTATGAGAAACACTCCAATATGTACTGACACCTTCCATGGATCCATTGGCAGGCTAAATAAATGGCCACTATGCATTTTCGCCACCTCAGACTTGTATAAATATGCTTGAACGGTAACCACAGCTATATATGTGAGAAAAGTAGCAGTAATGACTTTTTGCTACTGGTTAGCACTGCTTTATAAATAGTAAAATAGTCCAATTTTCGAAAAGGCAGCGCTAAAAAAGGTGGAAGTTTAAAGTTAAGGGCATCTACGGCAAAATGACTCTAAAGGAAAATTTGCAGAGAGTGCTATCCTGTGTACTTTGCCATATCTTGAATTATTTTTTTGGCAGTTATCCACTATTTTATTTTGTGTTTTTATGGGGGCAGCCATTGATTTCTCTCCTCCTATAGTGGGGCAGTGTGCTTGAAGGTCTATGGAGATATATTCCACCAATCAGAAGGGGTTTGCATAATTGTTAAAATAGCCCTTTTCATTTATTAATTAAACACGCAGGATAGTCAGTTAAACAAGCAAACAAACTGATGGCAAGTCCCACCTGGGATTCTGTGATTTTACATTAAAACTTCCTTTTCTATAGTCATCAGAACTAATATAATCTAATATTGTGTGTGCAGTAACATGTGATGTAAGATTGAATCAGTTTATCGTTATAATAATATACAGATTTTGTAAATATTCAGCACCCTCTTTATATAATCAGGTTATATTTGGAAGTAAACCTACTTTTTTGTTAGTTAAAAAATGTAAAAAAAAAATATAATACAAAGAAAGGGAGACACAGAGAGATACAAGATTATGCTGTGATGAACGGACACACTGTTTGTTACAAGCAGGGCTGCATTTATTGGCACACTGGTTGCCTTTACACTGCCAATTATTCAGACTCAGATTTGCCTGCAGTGGTTCTGATATCCTTGGATTACATGCCTGCTCTCTAGATGATTTGAAGTCCAATCCCTATTGTTCTATCAATGGAGAGTGTTTCGGTGAAATTGGAAGCGATATTCCAATAAATCAATAGCACTGTTACTCAGATTTGCTTTACTAGTTGGGGGAAATCAGTTTTTTGTTGGCAACTTTTATCTTAGATAATGACAGCCAAATACGAGGACAAAGAGAGCCATTTGAGCAAAGGGCTGCCCATTCAAGCTCCCAGCCAGAATCACTTAATAAGCTGATTTCCCAGAGATATGCCTTAGTACAAAAATCGAAACATTTCAGATGAATGCAAACTGAAATTTGAACCCCTTAATGAACATTCACTATTTGTAGTGCTCTTAAACCACCTCCAAATCTGATTGGTCTAGGATCCAAGATCCAATCAGATTTAAGTTAAGATTGTATTCGACCAATCAGACTTTGGAGTGTGTTGGGGAAACACTTTAAAAGGTGAGGGGGTCTGAGTTACAGTTCTATAGGCTCAGCAGCTATACTGGCCTCTATGGAATTATGCTTAGAAAAGCACTGCAAGCCATTTGCTGTATGTCTAGTGTAACTGACTGGAAAAGCTCAATGATCTGGCTTTAGCCATAGTGGTTTTCCATTTGTTCTGTGTATTGTGCTTTTTGTTGACAAGCATCAATTAGTGTGGAGATTGATTAAACTCCTGACTACGGCAATGATGAAGTATGCTTATTCCAACCTGGTTTTTGGGGAACCATGGGAAGGCCTTCATGTGAAAATAAGACTGTACACAGGTTTAAAAGGAATTGCATCAATATCAATAATTTTTTAAAATTCACTGAACTTGAAATATCGTTGTTTGGTTTCACTTGGTCAAAAACTCCCTATCAACAGATTTGATCAACACTACTGCAGATGATGTTATTGGACCCATATTGGACCAGATTTTCCCAGAGAAACAATCTCCACCAGTAGAAGAAAATAAGAATGGATTGTGGGGTTACTATTAGAATAGAGAAAAAAAATCTTATTTCACTTTTTATTATTATGTCCTGTAAAAATTGCACAAGTCTCTCTATACTCTGTTTAAACAATGCACAGTCTCTCTATACTATGTTTAACAACATCATCTGTAAACTGCTTAAAGAATGACATTTACTAAGGGACCAATAAGTTAGGGAGAGTTTTCACCGCAGCTCCCTTACTCATCATGCAGATATTTCTCTATTGCCCCAGAGCATTGCATAGCCAGGAAAACCCAACTTGGCACTCATTACAAGAAAGTGAATGGTTGGGTAATCCATGGAATGGCGGCAACTAAAAACGTTACTATGTTTGTAATATAGTAACCTTTTAGTTGCCGCCTTTCACGTGGCAGGATGCACATAAGTAAAAATACTTTCAAATGTTGGCAACAAAAATGAAAGTTATTGCAGCAATTTCTGCACATTCCTTTAAGGTAACAGGTAGATATAAAGGACATCCTACTGAAAAAAATGTATCTCTTAGATATCCCCATCTGAAATCTTCTGCTAGGTGCAGTTTGCTATAACTAGAATGGAGACAAGAGTTCGTGACAATCGTTGATTGCATGATGGGAAATTCCCTCTTCTAATGCTGCCTCATAGGGATTACTGAGCATGCTTGCCCTCATATAAACCTCTACAAGGAATAGTTAGAGGCGGAAAACAAATCTACCAGAAATGGCTCCTTACCTTAATTTCTGGGAATTTGAACAGACATTACAGGAGAAACGTTTGGGGCAGAGGGGTAAGTGAGGATTTTTGAACAACTACCACAGTGAGGCATAGAGTATAGGTAAATTTTAGTTTGTGGTGTGGACATGCCCTTTAAGCGTTCACCATGATGACATAAAGCAAACCAATGGAAACAACGATTATTGTATAAATCCTTATAACAGAACAGAATTGGTGAGATGCAATTTATCTATACACAATTCTTATTCTAATACTACTTGTTCTATTATTTGGGATTTTATGAGGAATTTTATAGGTACCATTCACGCTGCATAGGACCATAATGGAGTAGCCTTATTCTTGTCTTGTCTGACACGGGTGTAGTGTAAACAAGCCTTTGGCTCTTTTTCCTGTAGGTAACTAGGTAAAAACATTTAATTACACTAGTATTAAAATAGTCATACAAAGCCTTATAGACTAGCTGTTGACATAGAAACCTTTTGACATGCTTTGGGCCTTGGATTTATGGCAAACAATATAGATTAGAACTGCCTGCACCAAGATAGAATACAACATCTACAGACATTGGGCCAGTTTAATCACATGGCAATCCTTTACTTCCAACTTCAGTAACTTACTATTATTTATATCAGCCACTTTGATCCACGATTCTTGTACCTTATATGTTTGTCCCTTGCAGGCTCCTTTATATGTCTTATTGTTAACACCAGTCCACACTGATGATGATTCCTTTTATTCTGGTAATTTGATCTATGAGGCGGAATGTTGTCTATATATCAGAGAGCACACAGCTTCATTGTATTCCGCTTGAAAAATGAAAATGTTCTGAAGCTTGCTATGATTATCTTAGTTATCCAATAAGGTATCACCTTTATAACACTGGTTTGTTACCCTGTAAACATTTGGAATGGCTAACACGGTACACTGCCTTCCCTGCGTCTAAAATGGTTTATAAATTAATTGTGACTTTAATTTATGATTTCAATCTGAAAAACAATTATAATTCTAACTTATTTCATATTATATCTGTGAATGAAACATTTTACCCTCAATAAAAATACTATACAATTGTATGCTACGTAAAGCCCCTCAGGTTATGCTATTCTTCCCTCCTTAAACATTTTAGACATTCTCATGGGGCAAAGCGCAGGTTTTTAAGGGGGGAGATCCTTCAAATGGGTTACACTAAACAAGCCCCAGTGGAGGTCATGACGCAGAATACATCAATGTTTTCTATGATAATAGCACAACCTGCTTCACAGTGCGCACGTGGTGGCTACACAAACTGTCTAAATATAAGATACAGATCATATAATAATATTATATCAAATGTACCCCTTAATGGGTGTCAATATGACCCCAGTACGAATTATTCTTTAATACACAAGTCTCTGTATTTTCAATTGAGAGCTGAGTGGCGAGATCCTTTATTAGAATCACTCAGTATTGTCACTGAAGTGACTAGTTCAATTTATGACACATGCAGCTCTCCATTTCTAATATAATAAAAATCATTGTCCTACCTCTTTGCCACCCCGGAGGAATCGAACATTTCACCAAAATCACAATCCAAGAGCCGGACAGGAACGGATCCAGCCGTGTATAACACGGCACAGAACAGCCTGGCGCGCTAGGGCCGTACCGTCCATTATGGCACATGAGGAAATGAATAACAACACACACGCATTACAAACAAAAAAAGAGGCCGCGAACAAACCTGAATAAACCAAAATAACAAACAGTGGGTAAACTAAAGCTAAAAACACGGGAAATAAACCAAAAACAAAACATCTGTTCTGACTAAATACTATTAACATTTGAACAATGAAATATATAATACATAACATAATATATATCTAAGATAAAGATTTTAAATAATAGTTAAAATGTTTAACAATGTTTTTTTAATGTTATGTATAAAAAAGAAAAAAAAACATTAAATGCAACATGCAATTGAATGAAAAAAACACAAATTTTGGGGGGAAAAAAGTTAAATAAATTCTTTTCACCAGCTATTATCACTGTACTTATTAAAATAAAAAATTGTGTATTATTAAAGAAATAATTCGCCCCTTACAGTGTATTACGCCTATTGCCACCCGGATTCCCTGACCTGTATAAAAGCAAATGGTCAGGGAACTCCTCGGTGGCATAATAGCCTTATATACACTGTAAGGGGCATTATCCCTTATTAATAAATAAGTCTCTAGCACTTTCATGGGGAAGTGCAGTGCGAAACCATATTATTACAGCATCAGTGTGTATGTTGTGACAACTTTCCTTTCCACTGCCCTCCCATGCTCTCTCCTGCTGGCTTAATGTAGTCAACGCATTTTGTACACTGATGACTGAACTGACCATTGACTGTGCTGTAAGGAGGCACGCGACATGTTTTACCTGCAACGCATAAGTCATTATGATCCACACCGGATGCACTGTGCCTGTGCTGGATTTCTTTTTTTGACCTTATGTATTATATGGAATAATACGCTACCTACAGTATATATAAGGATATTACTTTACGTCGGAGTTCCCTGACCTCTATAAAAACATCCGCCTAACGGCCTTGTGTTTATATGGTCAGGGACTCCGACGAAAGTAATATCCTTATATTACACTTACTGTGGTAGCAATTATCCCTTATATAATCAGCTGCATCTTCTATGTAGTAACATTCAAGAGCGCTGCTAAACCATTTCGCTACCCCTCCTGGCACTGCACTGACCGCAGCTGAACTGTGCGCGATCAACACTCTTTAATTTGTGGGGAATGAGCATAGTTCCCCGCACTGTGTACGCGACCTGCTACCTTTACCTGGTACATCGCTTAGTTTTGACGGTAGCATACTTACATTTACATTGACAGGTTGTGTGTCTATCACCTTGGCTGTTGATACTGCCGTAGAGACGAGTGTGTTGCACAAGGTACCCGGTTATTCCGTCACGTACTCAATCTCTTGGCCACAAAGATCGTACATTAGCATACTAACAGTGAGGTGCTGAACCATTCTGTCCCCATCAACGTCGTAGAGGCTGTTGCCACCCTGAGTCCCCGCTGTGCATGTGCCCAATGTAGAGCAGAAAAAAACTAAAGCAAGGTTTGACAGCATAAATCACAAGCTGGCCACAGAAGAGTCATTTAGTGTAGGAGAAATGAAAGCTAAAGGAGAGGATACAGCACTATTATGACAGATTTATTGCAGGTTTTCTTGATTGGTATACCCCCCCAGTCCAGAAGCATGACAGTGTGTGGCGAAGTGAGGGTTAAGGCTGGCAGTTTCTGTTTGTGTGTGGGGGGAGGGTGAAGGCATGAGGGAAGTAACTGTGAGTCCAAGTCAAGAGAGGCACGGAAGGGTTAAGAGCCACCATTGTCAAATTTGGGATGCAGATGTATACAGGTACAAAGGGTACATTATAAAAGAAATGTACCCCCTATTTTAAATAGATTAGATATCAGATGTCACCTCGGAGTTCCGTTCCCTTTATAAAAGCACTAGGCCTGCAGGCTTGTGCTTCAATATGGTCACGGTACTCTTCTCGAACATCTAATATCTTTATAATCCACCCCTTCATGGATTCTATGGGGCCAAACTGTAAATAATATCTTATAAATCGGCGACGCTACTACGTAGGTCGCGCCGATTATAAATTTCCGGGACTGCCTTACCCCTTCTCCCCCTGCCTCACTTCCCCCACATCCGTATACTTTTCCCTTTACATTTACCGTGTGTCGCATTTGTATTCAGTCAGTACGCGGCTTCGGCACCATGTGTATGGCGCGGCTCCACCTTTTCCTTTTACATGTAAAAGGAAGATGTGGAGCCGCGCCATACACAGTGGGGCGAAGACAGACACGGTCTTACTCTTATCTCCACGCAAACTTCTCTCTGGCCCCGCTCACCCCGTGTACTTGGTAAATAGGCTAACAGGACCTGCCGTCCGAACAACCAGCCTGTGAAATACGGGCTGATGAGGGAAGGGAACCAAGCGCCGTCCCTGGGGGGTCCGTCCACCGCTGTCTGATGCTCAAAGACTGGAGTCCGGAATCGCTGCCAGTGAAGCTGCTTCTACCTCACGTGGGCTTAAGGGAGAGGGGGAGGCCGGGCACCGCGCTTCACTGTTCCCACTTGGTCGCACAGTCACCGGCCACCTTTACTGGACTGATGGGTCAATGGGACAGCAGCAGCAGGTGGTTGGGGAAATCAGGGAGACTGATTAGGGGATTGGACAATAAGAGGGAAAGGAGCTAGAGGCAGGGAGGGTCCCGTTGGTAATGAATTGCATTACAGTCATACTGGATTTCCACGCTGGCCATTACTCTCTTATAGGGATCTAAAACTGTAAGATGCTGGAATGTGGGATTACATATGAGGGGGTGGATATACCAAATAATGCACCCCTAATGTAAAATATTCGGATATTAGAAGTCACCTTGGGTTCCGCGCCTGTATAAAAGGCACTCGGCCTGCGGCCGTGCTTTTATATAGTCACGGACTCATCTGGTGAATTCTAATATCCTTATAATTTACAGTAGGGGGTGAAGTAATATCCATTATTATTCTGTATATAGACCCGTCTACCTCAAGTGCAGGTTAAATGGAATACAGATCTCTAGATGCTGTCAATCACAAAAAATTCGTTCTCACTCACAGTTCAGTTAACAATGTACAATCATATATTAATATAACAACCTAGGGGGTGGTGTGCACTCTACCTTCAGAGATGTTCTAGGCCTGGGTGCTGCTGTGATCATAAAATACCACCTTGAGAAAAACGCAGAGCAACTCACAGGACTTGTGCAAGAAGTTCAACTTTTTTAATGTGCAACAAACAGATAGCGACGTTTGGGTCGTGCTTAGACCTTTTCAAGCTATAGTTCTGCCAGTGCAAACCCTCAACTCATATATCCTTAACCCTCCCCTCCAATTGTGACATACAAGAATTACTAATACCAAAAGCCAGTTAACCATTCACAGTTACTAAAAGTGCTTAGTGCAAATATGGATCAGGAAGTGTAAATATAAGTGTAGTTATAACAGTTAAGTGGTTTAAAAACATTCAATTCAAAACACCTACAGTACTGTCCTGGGATACAGATAATACCTATATAAGAGAATATAAAAGTGATTATAACATATCGGGATTTGTATAGTCCAGGGTAAAAAATTTGAAGGATTTAACTAGTTAACTATTATGAGTTACCATTATGAGTTATAAGAGCAGACCTCATGGTATTAAATAGTATGCACTTTATATTTATATTATATTAAAGCAGGCACTTGACTATGAAGTCACTTCTATTCTAGCTGTTTCTTATTTCAGCTAGGATTTTTGCACTAAGCACTTTTTAGTAACTGTGAATGGTTAACTGGTTTTTATATTAGTAATCTGTGACACACAATTGGAGGGGAGGGGTTAAGGATATATGAGTTGAGTGTTTGCACGGCAGAAACATAGCTTGAGAAAGGTCTAAGGCACAGACCGAAACGTCGCTATCTGTTTTGTTGCACATGTAATAAATGTTGAACTTCTGCACAAGTCCTGTGAGTGCTCTGCAGTTTTTCTCAAGGTTGGTATATAATTAATATTATAATAACGTCTATGGACACCGGGTAGAAGTGGAACAGCACTGCACTCTGAGGCAGGCAGAAGGGGGGATTCCAGGCACCAGGAACCCCCCCCCTCCCCCTAACATGCCCTTGAAAGATATGTTTAATGTTACATTAGCCCATATTTCCCACAGACAAGGGCTGGAGCAATAAGATTTGCTGTTTTTAGTTTTTATTAAGATACAAGAGTATATATCCTGAGTATAAAGGTTTCCATGGGCAACACACACTTCAGAACAACAATCCTGGTTTTTTCAGTAGCTTTTTGAACCAGGAGAGGTTAGTACATATTTTATTTCTCCTGTAATTCATATTTCCACACACACATTAAAATGAACATTTTTTATTCAAATGATTTTTTTGAAAAATACTTTGTGTAATATACAGAAATAACACAAAGCATACAGATACAAAAGGCAGCACATATTGTGATTAGTGATAGATCCAAAGAGTTATTAAAGAAGTTGTGTACAATGTTTTAAGGTCTACTTTGAAGGAAATATTAATGTAAAAGGGGGTAAAACTTAGTAAGTGGGCAGTTCCAACTGTCAAAAATATGTAGTAAACTGTAAAATGGGCATTAAGGTAACTATAGTGTATAGAGTTTATTTAAAAAACAGTTAAACTGAAAAGTACATGGACTGAGGAATTTAGGATTGGTAATTCTAACTGATTCTGCCAGTTTTCCTCATGGCTTCAGTCACTATCTTTAATACAGGAATAGTCCAGGGACCAGGCCGGGCCTTAGGATTAATGCCCCATGTAAGATTTGGTCCTGGCGCCTAGCACCTCCTCAAAAAACCCCCCTGGGCACACACAATTATGCTGAATGCTGCTTGCCTTGGCCTGCTCAAATCAGATGCCCTACCTGCACTTACTGATTTTTAGTAACTCAGTGTGTTTGTATATATTGTGCGCATATCATTACAAAACACGTAACACACTAAATGCACAGACAGAAAGACACAGTATACAGACACAAGTGAGGCTTATGTGGTGTTGGGGCTTTGGCTGTGGGGTGGGGTGACTGATATATGTTTGATCTGCAGGATCATAACTGGAGGGGCTGTAGCCACTGCGCACAAGACTCCCCCCTGGCGCCCCCCCCTGATAATACACTGTGAGTTGCACAGATTGACTCATATCAAAGCCGGCCTGTCCAGCAAATGAAAACTGTTAGTGCTGTAGACTCCTTAATCAAATGATATTGTGAGGTAGGAAAAATCCAATCTACTCCCAGCCTAAGTACTTTCTATTTGGGGCTGGGTATAGATATCCCAGCTTACAATCTAGATCTAATAAGCATATATGAAATAAAGGAGGAGTCATTTTTTATAGTGTAAATGATGGAGGATTTTTATAGTATGTAAATGTATACTAGTCTGATATAGGGTAGGTCCACTGACTGCAAGCAGTTTTATAGCAGGACAAAAGGTGATGGTAAGGGTTTAGGGGCCATTGCATAATAGGACACCTACTGTATATATGACAGTACTAGGTCTTCCACTCTGTCACATTTGTTCAGTTAAACAGATTCAAGTAGATTTTATATTTATTTCTTTATCCCATTTTCTCAGTTTAGGAGTAGCTAGCAAGGAAAAAATAACTAATACATATAAACGGTCCATTTTCTCTTTAAGTTCATGTCCAGTGCTTAGCAATGTTGCATTGTGATGTCATAGTAGGTTTCCATAGCAACACACAAACTTATAACAACAACCCGGTACAATTTAATCAGTTGTCATTTTGATTCTGAGAGGGTCAGTAGATTTTTTCTCCAATTTCAGTATTTCCAACACAAATAGTGTATTAGTTATCATTAGAGTTGACAAAAAGAATTCTAAAGTGACGATTCTTTTTTTTTATATGTATTCAAGGCTACCTTTAATACATATTTTAAGGTTTCTGCCAAAAAAAAAAATATCATACAAAATGTCTTTGATTAACCTATCCAGTTTAACACCAAGCATTTTACCACCAAGCTGTCACAAGTGCTTGATATAGGCTAGATACAAGACAAAACATCCAGCATATCATTATTTGTCTTCTCTCCTAGGTCTAATCTAATCCAATACACCTATATTTTGCATGTTTTTTTCACCATAAGATGAGATTATAAAAGTTTCCAGATTGTCTATAAAACGTTTTTAAAAGGATTTTTAAAGAATATTACTGACTAACATAAACTAATTGTTTGTTTGTATTTTAAATTGTTGATAGCTTGTTAAAACCCGCAATATGGGTGGAACGGATTCAAAAAAGGATATTTAAGAAGGCGTTTTGCTGTTTAATATTTTGGCTGCATACGGAAGGTAAGACTTAAATTTTAATGTAAATTTTTGAATGTAATATATGAGCATAAAGATTATATAATTAAAAGCCTGTCTAAATCATACATTGCTTTAAAATAGCCCCTTACATGCCTATCTCATACATTGGTGGTGTTTCATAATATTTACATATACTCCAATGACTGGTCTCCCATATTGTTCTATGGGGAATATAATATCATGTATTACCAGTGATTGTTAATGTGTAATGAGTCATGTAATCCTTTTTTCTTCAAGAACAAAAAGTGAATTTCTGGAGCAGATTGCAGATGGAGGGACCACTCTGGTAAGTAATATATATAATATATATATATATCTATACATAATTTATAATATTATATAGATATAAATATAAATATATATCATATAATATATAGATATATACAGATATATTAGAGAATATATACATTAATATATTCTTTATCATTTATAATCAGGCATTTCTTTCATTTATGTTTATCCTTTACTTTTCCAGCCTGCATAGAGATGGCAATTCATTGGGACAGATTGTAGTGGAACACACTCTCTGGTAAGCCTATTCTTTATATAGATATATAAGTTTATATCATTATATATATCTTATATATCATTTAAAATATATATTAGTACATTCTTTTAATCTTATACCTACCTGTTCTTTTTTTAGTCTCCAATAGAAGATATCAATGTATGGGGCCTATTGATGGTAGTGACGCCTCTTGGTAAGATATTCATCTCTATATGGAAATATGTTGTATTTTTTATATCTGTTGGTGCATTTCTTATCATCTTTTTTATTTTCTGTTCAGTCTACAATATGGGTAGCCAAGCTTGGGAACAGATGAAAGTGGAAACACCTCTCTGGTACCTATCATTTTAATAGATATATAAGTTTATTATTATAATAATCTTATATAAATTTAAAATATATATTAGTGCACAATTCTTGTAATTCTATACATAACCTGTCTTTTTTGAGTCATCCATAGAAGATATCAATGATGTGAGGCATATTGATGGTAGTGAAACACTCATGGTAAGAATCATTCATTCTATATGGAAATAGGTTGTATTTTGATATCTGTTGGTGCATTTCTTTTATCTTTTTTATTCTCCCTGTCATGTCTACAACAGTGGCGGTAGCCAAATTTGGAAAAGAATGAAAGTGGAGGAAACACCTCTCTGGTAAGATTATCAAGGAAAATTACTTTATTACTTTGGAGCATCAGACTGTTCGGTTAAACTATTTAAGAAGAACTAAAGTTTAAAAGAGCAACCAAACACATTGTTTTTTTTATTACCTTCATTGGTGCTATCACCTGTCATCACTGGAGTTGGACTTGCCGTTATTACACCAGTCCTTTTAGCTTCATTGGGCGCCGATACTGCTGTTTCATGCTACAAGGGAAAATATTTATTATTTTGATAAATAAGTTAGTAAACATAGAGGCCTATGGCCACGCCTTTGCTAGTATAAAAAAAGTCCAATTGATGAAACCCACCCACAAAATGAGATACCTGTTTGCATTAAAACAGGGATTTCTGCAAAACTGTAATTAGATGGACACACCATATCACCATTACTCATAATTTCAGTGGTAACAGGATCTATCTATTGAGTACAGATGATGAACATGTTATTTATTAAAAGGCATGTTCAAATCAGAAATGCCCCACCGTAGGGACCCCCCTAACCTTAAACACCATATATCTTAAAATCGGACCAGATTGTACTTCCCACTTGTTTCTTGGCCCCTAAGACTCTTCTTTTTCTTCGGGAATGGGAAAGCTCAGAAGAGGAGTGACCAGCAGCCTCTCTGTGTTGACTGGAAACCAGCCAATCCGACGGAGCGGTGCGGTCTCAGAAGGATCTGAGGGAGAAATAACAGGAGCGCAAGTACATTACTGGTCTAATTTTACACACAATTAAATATGGCGTGTTTAAGATTAGTGGGTGGGTCCCCTTACAGTGAGCATAAAAAAAAAAAGGGAAATCACAGCACAGAGGAACCCAAGGGATGGAGGGAGAGAGGAAGGGAGTCCCCAGGCACCATCAGAGTCCTCTTAGAGGACAGGAGGAGGCCGAACACTATTTTTACACACAAACAGTCTCCTACTCTTCAGTGCCTCGCATTTAAAGGCACGCATGAAAACCAGATGGAGTAAAAGATTTAGGTACGGTAAGTGGTATTTTTTTTCACTAGCCAGTGGGGCCAGCATGTTGGGCAATTTTTTTAGTTTGGTGGGTGAGGACATGCCCTTTAAAGTTACTATACATGATTGTGATACAGGTGAAAAACAATTTTTTTTAATCTAAATCAATGTTGTTACATGGCTGCCAAGTCGCAATTCTTTAATAAAAAATTAATTATGATTGTCTTTTTTCCTAGCATGAGCTGGAATCACCATCTGGATTTGATGTAAGTAGAGAAAAGATACAATAGAACAGTGAAAACATTGTAGTGATTAGAGCATAGCTGTTTTAGAGGTAATTGATTTGGTACCCAGCCCATAAACTAATCAACACCATGTTTAATGCCAACCTTTTATATGCTTTTATATTTCACAGCTTGTCATGCCATTTACCAATCTGATCAATCTGATTTGATCGTTTCCTTTTGAAAAAAAAAATTCTTGTCCAAAGTAAGGTGTTCTGCTGAGTGATTAGGAGCTGTATTTATATAAATGAGTTCCACAACCATTTAACAACCTTGTGATCCAGGGTCAGTG